>VURO01018758.1:0-12050 GCA_015108175.1 Pelvicachromis taeniatus | reverse complement strand
CACCAAGAGTCGAGAGTGTTTAACAGTTTATTTTAACATCCATTTACCCCCACCCCTTCCTGAACCTGGTCCTGCTGGAGGTTCCTTCCTGTTAAAAGGGAGTTCTTCCTTCCCACTGTTGTCAAGTGCTCGCTCACTTACAATATAAACCACCTTGAGGCCTTTGTTGTTGTGATTTAGCCCTATATGAATAAATATTGAACTGTACTGAACTTTTCAGACCCAGAAGTTACATCTATTTTTTCATACTGTCAACTAAAGACAGGTGGGTAAAGTTGGCTTTATTTTCTCCACTCTTTAAGAATACACCAAACATTTACTCACTAACTTACTCATCTCAGAAGGAAATGTAGAAAATGCTTTGTTATCAAAGGGAACCGGATTAACTCCTGTTATTATGTTAAGCTAATCTAATCAATTACACACACATCACCTCAGTAAAGTTCTGTAGCCTGAAAGCTGACAGCTACTGGTTAATTGATGTCAAAAATAGCTGAAAAACTGAAGGAAAAACAGCTGGACTGAGAAGTCAGAAGGAACACAAACACAAACACCAAGGCAGAAATGGAGCCAAAATACTTTAGGGGAAGTCACTTATGGGTCAAAGCCATCATTTACACGGCCATTTAATTCAGATTTGCACACCCACACACAAACATCAGGCTCATGTGCTGCAGTGATATCTGAACACAGAGACGATGCCGTTGCTGTTAGCACTTTCCATCTGCATCAGAAAATCTGCTGCAGCTGCCCGCTGTCCACTGATACCACTGCCCTTTGTTTCTGCCTCTTCTGTAAACTTTCAGTTCTTCTCTCCCTTTTCTTTCTTCTTTTCTTCATCACTCATTACTTGGCCGTCTCGGGGGGGCTGTGCAGCAAGAAACCAAACCTCCATTTCACTCGGTTTTGCAGTATGGGCCAAAAAGTACATCAGCAAAGTATGACCTTGGAGTTCAGCCGAACAGCCAAACCCTGACAGTTTTTATTATGTTGTAAAAATGAGGCTGATGTGAATGTAATCTCACATTATTACCAACAATCAATCAAATACATTTTCATGTTAAACAGAAAATGAAATGTTTTCAATCTATTTAAATATATTTTAAAGTTCAGTTATAAATGCACTGTGATTGTATTTTAAACAAACATAGACTCTGTAACATAAAGTTTTCTTTCTCGTGTTAATTTCTTTTGTGACCAGAATTTGTATGTACATGCTAGCTAGCTAACGCCAAGACACTTGAAAAAGTGCAGTGCAAACTGCTCTCTATCAAAGTTAAAGTTGTGCATTACAAGTGAGACTGACACATTTCTAAAGTCGAGCAGGGTCAGATTCCAGCTTGTGGGTGTTTTTTGCCAAGGGAGTAGTTTGCAGGTGATTGCGGAAAAGTTGGCATCTTCTGTGCAAACTACACCACAGTAATCCCTGTACTAACCAAAAAGAAAGAAAGAAAGAAAGAAAGAAAGAAAGAAAGAAAGAAAGAAAGAAAGAAAGAAAGAAAGAAAGAAAGAAAGAAAGAAAGAAAGAAAGAAAATCACAAGGAAGCTTTCAATGCAGGGCTGTATACAACTTTGGAAGGAATTTTATCTAGCAACAGCAAACAACCTCCAGCAACAAGTTGGGAAATATACGTTTTTCCATAGAAATCAAAGGTTGCCAGGTGGTTCTCAACCAGTATTTAGACCTGTGTCTCTGAGGCCTTATTTATTTCAGATTAAATACTGTTCTGGAATAAAATCACCTTTTGAGTTTAAATTTACTTCATAATTTTAGCCACTGGCAAACTTATTATGTCCATCAACACTCTTCAAAAACTCCAAACTTTCATTTGAATTAATGGAGTTTGAGTTTCTTTACTGCCTTTTCTAAGATCACTGAAAATGTTATTTCTGTAAAGCGCACTGGAGCAAAGTATATCATCGGTATATAGAGTATATTTTAATACATTTCAATTTCACACCAGCAGCTCCATCAATCTATGGTTGAGGGAGAGAGATGATTGAACTGTGTGTTCAGACTGTGGTTAAGCAGCTATAGGACAGCGAATCTGTCCAACATTCAAAAGCAGCTTTCTGAACTTCAAAGCTGTAATTTTAAGTTAAACTCTTTTGCGAATTGATATCAATGCCTATATACACTGAACAAAAATATAAACGCAACACTTTTGTTTTCGTTCCCAATTTCCGTGAGCTGAACTTAAAGACCTGAAAATGTCAGTACATACACAAAAGACCCATGACTCTCAAATATTGCCCTCAAATGTGTCTACATGTGTGTTAGTGAGCACTTCTCCTTTGCTGAGAGAATCCATCCCACCTCACAGGTGTGGCATGTCAAGGTGCTGAATAGACAGCATGAATATTGCACAGGTGTGCCAGGAGAACAACCTCCTCCTAAACATCAGCAAGACTAAGGAGCTGATTGTGGACTTCAGTACAAAGCAAGCAAGGAATTATGAGCCCCTGATCATCAGTGGCACGCCAGTGGAGAGAGTGGACAGTTTCCGGTACCTGGTTGTACACATCACTCAGGACCTGTCATGGTCCTGTCACATTAACACCCTGGTTAAGAAAGCCCACCAGCATCGCTTCTTCCTCAGATAACTGCTGAGGGTGCTTAAGAACTTATACTCCTGCACCATCGAGAGCGTCCTGACGGGAAACATCTGCACCTGGTTTGGGAACAGCACCAAGCAGGACAGACGAGACCTGCAAAGAGTGGTGCGCTCAGCCGAATACATCATTCGATCAGAGCTTCCTGACCTGCTGTCCATCTACACCAAGCGGTGTGAGACCAAAGCCAGGAAGATTATGATGGACCTCTCCCATCCCAACCATGGACTCTTCTCACTGAGGTCTGTGAAGAGCTTCCGTTCCCTTAAGGCCAAAGCAGTGAGGATGAGGAGGAGCTTCTTCACTCAGGCTATTTGGGCCTTGAACCAAGTGTAGGACTGGACTCTCATACAGCATGTCACTGCACGCACTGTGTTTATTTGCACACTTCTTATAATTTTTCTCTTAAATCGTTATCTGCACATTCTTTTTTAGTGTAAATTTCTAAGTTAAAGTCTGTAAAATCTGTAAATTCTGTAGTAATCTGTATATCTATAAATCTTACTGTCAAATTCTTACTGTCATTTAATGGCCGAGCATTGCACAGCAATAAGCATTTCACCACATGTCGTACTGTGTATGGTTGTGTGTGTGACAAATAAATTTGAATTTGAAAAGAAGTTAATCTTAGAGGTCTACCTCGATACTCACAGAACTGTAGTTACGTCAATAACCAAGTTCTAGCAGAACAATTCTTCTAAGACTTTTGTTCACACCTAGACAGATTTTAACTGCTCCATCACCCATTAGCTGGTGTAATAATGTTATAATCCATCCATCCATCCGTCCACCCGTCCATCCATCCATATCTGATTCATAGTTGTCAGAGATGTTGCTATTCAAGTTATCATGTGGTATTAGATGGGGTACACTCTACACAGCTTGGCAGTATGTTGCAGGGCTAACACAGAGAGAAAGACAGCTATTCAAATTCACACCTATGGCTAATTTTGAATCACCAAGTAACCTAACCACACACTGGACTGTGGGAGGAAGTTGGAGTAGTTGGAAAGAGCCCAGACAGGCGCAAGGAAACTGTGTAAACATCAGTCATGCCTGCTTAAGTAAATGACCCAAAGAAAATGACCAGTGCAGGAAAAATCCATCACTTACTCCAGTGTAAGTGATGGTCTCACCTCAACAAACCTTAGAAAAATGGCCTGGCTCCCCCACTGACTTTAACACCTGGAAACTACTCATTACCAAGTATAAAATGTTTTTTGTGTGTGTCTTAACAGCTGTTACTCTGTCTCATTATAATTCTGATATTATTTGGATGCAATTCAACCTTTTGATGTATCTGCATCAGACCATTACTTCACACAAAGCTGCCACTGATGCCTCGAGCAGCACCCATAATCTGTCACACTGAAGAAATCCATCAGTCGCTCGCTCTGCACCAAAAATATAAAACTCCACTAAGTTTAAATTAACACTGCACAAACATGCCCTCGCGCCCCTGCTCCTTTTCCTTCCACCTCCCTTCACGGCCGTCACTCAGTCCATCGCAGCCACGGCCCATGCGACAACTGGGGCGCCACATTTAGCAACTCATCTGCATAAAAATTCAATGATTTCTTTCTCCTTTCATTTTCATATTAAATTGGGCAGAAGAGGGAAAAGATCGAGGGTGGAAGAGAGAATGAAGAGGGAAAAAAGAGAGAGATAATGAGTGCGGTGTGTGTGTGTGTGTGTGTGTGTGTGTGTGTGTGTGTGTGTGTGTGTGTGTGTGTGTGTGTGTGTGTGTGTGTGTGTGTGTCCATGCCTTCATTCATTTTTCCACACTGAAGTGTAAAATGGTGCAAAAGAGAACCACAACTCTGTGTGTGTGTGTGTGTGTGTGTGTTGGATATTGTAATGGCTGCCCTATTGGAAACTACTGCAGCTTAATACAAACCACAAGCCAAAGATAAAATGCACTTTCAGCAACACGCGCGCTTGTGTGTATATGTGTATGAGCCAGATGCACACATATCCTCAGATGACCTCAGCTGACCTTGTGGGTCTGCAACAGCCTTGTGTGAAGGCTTTCTGAGTGTGAAAAAGACACACAAAGTGCAAAGTGTGAACGCCTCGACACACAAAGAGCCTTTCAGAGGTGATGAGACACTCGCAAACCCGTCTGCCTCCTCAAGTCACCCCAACAGCTCTTACAACACAACCAAAGTCTGCTTAAACTCAACTAACATGTGCATTGCACTCTTAACAGTTATTTTTCTTGTCGACGTGGCTGCCCACCACTTTTTCAGTTAAGTGATTATTAATTTCGTGTATAAAAAAAAACAGAAAAAAGGTGAAAAACTTCATGTCATACAGACCAAGATGATATATTCAAATTAGGGTTGGAGGAAATGGTACTAACTGCTCGACCTGGGAAGCCACCAGCTAGCCTGTTAATTCGACTTCTGCTGGTGGAAACTTCCAACTTCCAGCGGATATCCAGAACAGTTTATGATGGATATCCTGGCCAATACTTCCTGTTCTGTTCTCCAGTTATTGCCTTTAATCTGTTTTTTAAAAGGTAATGAAAGCCTTATGGGGAAATAATGGCTCAAGCAGTGGTAGCTACGGACTGCCCATCTACCTGCAGAGAGCTTCTGTTGTCATTCGGGGGCTTTGTCAAGAAAATGTGGTACAAATGTCTGCTTGTGATGTTGTGGTCCCTCAGCCAGCTGTGGAGCAGAACAAAGTTCTGACACACAAACAGCTGAAGTAAAGCCAGAGTGTTACAAAGAGTCAAAAGTGTCCACTGGAGCCACTGTCTGTGCTTTTCCAGCTGGATGTTTTGATCGTTACGTTTTAGATCTTCACACTTCTTCGTTGTCACTTCCTTCCACGTTTTAGGCCGTTTGTCAACCAATCAGCTTTCAGCTGACACACAGCATCATCCAGAGCGAACACCGTGCAACTGGGATTTTAGAAGGAGCATATTTGTGATTTTGAAAACGCCTCTCCAAAGAGACACAGTCACAGCGCTGTAAATTAAGTTACAGTTGTCACTAGATGATCGCTATTAGTTTAGAGATGTTTTGCTGGTCACACAATCAGTTTATCTGCATGGTAACCAAGCTTACTTCAAATTTGATTGGCCATTAGAACTCGAACAACAATTGGAAACCAGTTTGTGGTACCCAAAATCTTATACATTGCCGACAAAAATGAATAAATAGATATTCCAGCTGCTCCCTTGCCACAAGGGGTCACCACAGGTAACCCTGCATGCTTTATTTCTAAAACTAAAACAAAAATCCCAGTCCCAGTGCAAAGTTAAAGTCAATTAAAGCTAGCATGTCACAAGTCTACCACATCACTATGACACAGTCGAAGTTGAGAGTGGTTTGTGCGTGAGAAACTTCAAACAGTTCCCGATGAACACCGAGTAGTGCATTTGCTTTAAATGTCCTCTCCAAATGAAAAACATTTGTTTCAAAGTCGCAAAAATATTTATTAATTATAATATATGAAACTCGTGGCTGATAAAAAGTCCAAAGGTCTCTTCCCCACAGTAACAAACTCAATGCAGCAGCCAGAAAACATCAAACCCGAATAAAATTCAATGTGAAATAACTGTCCGCGACTTAAAGTAGGCGGGGCCTGAGTTAAACTTGTTTCAACTCTGAGATGAGAGACTGAAGTCACTGCCAATGGGACTGAAGGACACCTTTAATTGCTGGTGGTAAATACATTAGTAGGTTTCCTGCATAACTGGATGCCCTAATGTTCATTTTAGCGACTATCTGTGAGCTACACAGTGATGATATATGGTCTGTCTCTTTGTAGCTGATGATCAAAACCAATGACACTTTACATATAAATGTGTAGATCCAAGACTCTGTATACTATCAGAGCAGATAAGAAACTAAGAATTTAAAGGAAATGATGTGTTTTTGTCTAAAATGAAAAGCTAAGTTTTTTTTATTGTTTATGAGTCATTTTTCTTTTTCTTGTGTATTTTATCAAATAATTGCTCTTTTCAAATGTGAACAATTTGCATTTTCTATTTGTTATGTCAACTTTCTCCTTTAACCTGTTTTGTTTTTGGCCTTAATTGCTGGCTTCCTGTTTGAATTTAGTATTTTTACTTTGAAAACAGTTTACAAAGCAGTTTGTTAGACAAGCAAAGAGGCTTTAAAAGTAAAGTTATTATCGGTATTAATGTGGTTAAATGCTAAACTTCCAAGCGCTGATGCTCCTGGCCAAAAATTGGGGGGGAAATGTGAGTAAAATTATGCAAAAAGCATGGAGAATATTTCCATTTGATAAGTGGGTGCAGATACTGGAACAAGCACAGAACACGTATTCAACACTAGGAAAATAATTAAGGTGAAAAATGAAGAAATTAAATTATTTATTGATCTTTAAAGTGATTTCATTCAGCTTTCATCCCAAAGCCTGAATGGAAATCAGTACCTCAGTTTGCTCTGTGCTGCTTTTAATTGTTTTCCCTTTTCTAACATCCTGTGAAATTCAAAGTGGCAATGACAAACACCAGGCACCACGGTGCCGCTGCTTCTCACAGCACACAAGCGTTCACTGCCATGTTCCTGCCATGCATGACCAAAAACGTGGCCTCCTAATGCCAGAAAAGCACCACAGCTACAAAGAAACGCACCC
Organism: Pelvicachromis taeniatus; assembly: GCA_015108175.1. Lineage (NCBI taxonomy): Eukaryota > Metazoa > Chordata > Actinopteri > Cichliformes > Cichlidae > Pelvicachromis > Pelvicachromis taeniatus. The sequence continues at coordinate 4,823 of VURO01018758.1, read as the reverse complement.
AAAGCTGCGGGTTAAACACCCCGAAATGAGGCACACGTGCTACACGGCAATCCTCACCAACGTCAAGTGTAACATTCCTGAGAATTTCTAATCATCACAAGTAGCTGTGCTCCTCGTTTCAGTACCACTCCGCTCCCTGCTCCAACTTTTTCTGCACTTTTCATCCCTCCACACAAAAAAAGAAACCATTTCAAACGTGTCTTACCCAGTCTGGCCCAAAAAACTTCCATGTCCGAGCTTCTAAAGTCTGTCCGGCACACCGACTTTCACACCAATGTAGCCTCAGAGGAGGGAAAAGAGGAGTGGGAGAGAGGGCAAAAAGACGAAGAAGAAGAGAAGGAGGAGGAGGAAGAGAGGCCAGCTGCCTGTTGAGGTAAACCCAGTGACTCATTCAGGCTGTGGCTCCGAGCGTGTCAGCAGGCAAATATGAGCGAGAGAGGGGGGAATAAGATCCAGCAGGACTGGAGGGGAGAAGACGGAGTAGTGTGCAGGGGGGAAAGGACGCTTTCTGTCAGAGGGTGAGAGAGGAGAAAGGAAGGAAACTGATGGTGCCCGGTGTTGTGCCTTCCCACTCCTTTTTTTTCCTCACCCTCACTCTTCCTCCCCCACTTCCCCTCCTTCTTTTTCCCTCGCTGCTCTCAGCATAAAGGAATCTTAAGTGTTTAAGAGGTGATCAGCAGCCCTAAGAAGTGGAAGAAAATAAAAACACCAACACGTTTGCTGCAGTTCTGCATGGGGACTACGTTCATACTGGTCTTCACAACTGATCACTAGCACTATTTCTAATGAGCTAAGGATGCATGTGGGGAATAAAATCAAGAAATGTCAACATGCCAGATATATTTTGTGCTTTAAGCTGCACAATCTGCAAGAAGTGCAGGGTGGAAAACGTTTACTGCGGCAGTAAGGAAACCTCCCCATTATCTAAGAGTGCTTGCAGTTTATCTCGCTCCCTCTGCCCGTAGACCAAATCCGTGTTGTCTGTGTCACCTATTGAAGCCTGACCTTTCAAACAGTCACAAGGAGAGAGAGCCGAGACGGACGTATTCGATCAGCGCCTCTTGTTTATCAGCCAGATTAAGGAGGACAGGGTGAAGGAGACGGTGAGATGGAAGCAAACAATCCGCTGTGCCGATCCAAAAGGGAGTAGCTGAAAGAAAACCACGTTGAATGGTTGTGTTCAGATTTATATCTGATGTGGTTATGTGTCTTTGAGCCTTTTTTGCATCTGGATGGCAAATGTGTAGCGCTAAGAACGACTACCTGAAAGCAAGAAAAGTCTGGGCTTCAGAGTGCTACTCATGTGTGGAGGTGGCTGAGACGTTGAGGAGGAAGAGCATCCTTTCACTTGTCGACCCATTTTAGGAACATCTTTTTATAGTCGTCTTTTCAACATCTTGTCAATGAGTGTGTCCTTGTAGAGCCCGAGGTCTCTGATACCAGCAGCATATTTGTTTCCGGTCATAATAGCTGGTTATTTTTAAAGCTGTGCACACGGCGAGCTAATACACCACATTCCTATGGCTATAGAAACTGCAGAGCAGGTTAATGCAGTCATTCCGAACAGGGTGCAGAACACTTGCAGTACAGCTTTATCAGCCTGGTGAACATATTTAGGATTATTATTTTTATTATGCTCATTTTACTTCTGCTGCTACACATTTTAGATGCCAAACAATCACAACATGTCAGAGCTGAAAGAGTTTCTCATGGCTGGATTATCACTGTCTAAACAACACGTATGCATTCAGGCAATGACAAAGTGTGCGAGTGCTGCTGGTCACCTACGCCGCCACCTCCGGTATTTTCAGGAAGTAAGAGAGGAAGGAAAGCACTGTGGCCAAATCAACAGAGGAAAAGGGAAAGGGGGAGAAGGTATAAACAATTAGATGTTTGTTCCATTTTAAAAATGTCACCAACGTCTTACTGATAAGAATAATATGGATATGATAATTAAATATATAAGAAAAAGCTATAAAATTGCTGAATTGGTGGATCAGATAATCTAGTCAGTCAACACCGGAGCTCTGGCTTTGGTTGTAGTTGGAGATTTTTTCACTCTCATCAAAGAATTTTGTTAACTTACTGTAAGGTAAGAAATCTTAAGAAAAAAAAAGAAATACTGAGCCACCTACGGCTGCTGCTTGGCAATGGAAACTCATGCCGTGAAGCTCCCGGCATACAGTCTTTGTGCTGATGTTAAAGCCAGTGGAGGTTTGGATCAGTGTAGTTACTGAGTAACCAGAGTGTCGGATATGTTTACACACTCGACGTCCTCGCTCCACAGCTTTATGCCGTCTAACACTTTGTGGTTGAGTTACTGTGATTCACAGAGACACGGTGGAGCTCCTTCTATACTTCTTAATCAACACTCTCAAAGCAAACATTACATCTGTTGTGCTCTGTCTCAACATGAAGCCATACTGCTGCTCGCTGATCCTCATCTCTCTTCTTAACGTATAGCTTCAAACAACTCTTTCCCACAGTTTCATGGCATAAAAAGAGAAACAAAATATGCTGGGGTGTGGTGATGCTGCGCTCGTTGTGATTTATACGATTACTAAACTATCATTTTCATAACAGGGCATCTTCTTAAAAGGCTGTGACTATCTGGACAGATTTACCCCAGAAAACTCTGAATGCAGACTTAAAGGACCAAGCTGGGTTAAACTTTAAAATCTATCAACTATGAAAGAAAGTGGCGTTTACGTCTCTATCTACAGCAAAATGAGTTTAAATTGACTATCAGCAGAATTGTACGACTCACAATAATCATTGCATGAGGAAAATTATGGACAAAGCCCTCAGCAAGACACCTCCACACAATGGAGAGAAAGCATACAATGGAGGCTACACAGTTCATAGCAGTAAACTCTTTTATGCACAGCAAAGGAAGAATTAGTGCAACCAAGTCAATGACAGGTGTTGTTAATACTGGATATTTGCTGGCCTGGGCACTGGCCCGGATGCTGAGTATGCAGATCTGCCACACAGAGAGCGCATATGATTAATCCTCCCTCCACCTTTAAATACAACAGGACCACTTCCTCTCAGCAAGGCACTAAACTCCCGACAGAGCGGGAGAAGCTGCTGCTCAGTAACCAGTGAGTAAGTCTGAGGCTTTGCTCAGCAGCTCAGAGGAAACTGGGAGTTCAGGAGGAGCTCAGCTGCAACTATTACCAGATAACTGAAGCTTAACGAGTCCTCAGCAGGTCCGATGTATTCGTGAGACACCAGAGCATCAGTGAAGCTGCGCAAGGTTACATGTTTTAAGTATGCAGGAATGTGATCTCACACACACACACAGACACACAGGTGCTCAACCACTGTGTGTAACCCTCAGAGCTTTGTATACGATGACTCAGCAGCAATGTTTCCTCTTTATCACAAACACAAACTGCTCTCCGAACAGAGATGGGTTCCACATCAAGAAACAACAAGGAAACTGCAGGGGTGCGGAGCTGGCGTCTGTAACGGCGTCTTAGCGGTTTAGCACGCTGCCGTGAGTGTTTCAGTGGTTGCACAAACACAAAATAAATAAACTCTTTGATAAAACACGTTCAATCCGGGTTTAATCCAGCCGTCCTCATTGCAGCGTCTCAGTTTAGAACAAAACCTGCAAAAGCTGCATCTAACTCCTGAGGATTCTGCTCGAGCCCTCCCTAAAGTCAAAGTATAATAATCACTTTTAAAAAATGTGTTTTTCTTGAACCTCTTGTTAGCACTTGACTGTGGTTTAAAAAATATTGTAAAGTGATTTTTTTTTTATCCACTAATGGTGTGAAAAGCAACCTGTAGTCCAAACCACAAAGCTCAAGCTGAAGAAAATGAGACGTGCTCGCTGTTTTTACTCTCTCATCCTTTCAGAGCAGTGCTGGTTTAATCCGCTGATTTGGCTGCTTTGTTGATAAAGTCAGTTGGAGTTGTAACACAGAATGTGACTCACAGCTAACAGGAGCACTAAAGGTGCTCTAAAACCCTCAACTCCAGATTGCTGCAGTTTGCATTAAAACTCGTACGCCTTCTCTCAGCAACGTGCAGATAGTATCTTTGTACATATCTTAGACGACTGCCCACCAGCAACCACTTTAAAATGTTAGTGAGAGAACGGCAAAGTTGAGGGTTTGGTAACTGTTCAGCAGCTTAAATATACTTCATGACATATTCACACGTTTCTAAGAAGGAAAGCTTAGATATTTATTTTACATTTTGCACATATAAAGATTTTAAACCAAACTGAATTGAAATATTGCTGATATTCTCCCTTCCATCCATCCATCCATCCATCTTCTGCCGCTTATCCGGGGCCGGGTCGCAGGGGCAGCAGCCCAAGCAGAGAAGCCCAGACCTCCCTCTCCCCAGCCACCTCCTCCAGCTCATCCGGGGGAACACCAAGGCGTTCCCAGGCCAGCCGAGAGATATAATCTCTCCAGCGTGTCCTGGGTCTGCCCCGGGGCCTCCTCCCGGTGGGACATGCCCGGAACAATTCACCCAGGAGGCGTCCAGAAGGCATCCTTATCAGATGAACGAACCACCTTAACTGGCTCCTTTCGATGTGGAGGAGTAGCGGCTCTACTCTGAGCTTCTCACCCTATCCCTAAGGGAGAGTCCGGCCACCCTTCGGAGGAAGCCCATTTCTGCCACTTGTATCCGCGATCTCGTTCTTTCGGTCACTACCCACAGCTCGTGACCATAGGTGAGGGTAGGGATGTAGATCGACCGGTAAATCGAGAGCTTCGCTTTTACACTCAGCTCTCTCTTCACCACAACAGACCGATGCAGCGTCCGCATTACTGCAGCCGCAGCACCGATCCGTCTGTCGA
>VURO01018757.1:35800-50760 GCA_015108175.1 Pelvicachromis taeniatus | reverse complement strand
TCTCCCCGTCCCCCCCCCCCCCCCTCTCCTCCCTGTTTGCTCCCACCCTCCACCTCTCTGGATTGTCAAGTGTGGTCTCCACCTTGCAGCCAGAATGCAATATAACAATTTACAGAACACTTGCAAAGGTTAGATTAGTGATGGCTTCTTGTTACAACGTAATGGAGGACTGAGGAGGAGTAAAATCTACATAGCCGATATGTAATACTAAGAAGACTGACTCTGGATATTCAGAATGTTATTATATTGGATTATGAGAAAAAAAGCTCTTATGAATGAACCATTTTTAGACATTTTACTTAAACATTGTTCAATAAATTAAAAAATGTGGTTTTAATTATAAGCCTGTAATTTTTATGCAGAAAGGTTGCAAAAATCAAAAGCTGCCAGAAAACATTCCTTCCTTTTATCTTATGTGTCTAGTATACTAAGCGTTGCAGTCGGCAGTGGAGGTAAAGGTGTGTTTTGTGGAGTGGTTGGTGGCTCTTTCTGCTTCACCCGTCTTCACCTCCATGACCAGCTACGTTTAGGGAACCTGTGCAGAGGATGATCAGTGCAGCGTGTCGGGGAACAGGATTATCTGGTGGTGTGAGCTACAACACCTCATCCACAAACATGTTAATGTTCCCAGTTTAATAAAAGCCATGTAAACAGTGTATTTTATTTTATGTATTCCAGATTAGGGTGTTTTATTTTTCTACATGCAGTATTTCCCAGTTAAGAGATATGCTGACATGATTTGGGTTTTCAGAGCGGTCTTTGGGCCTGTATACAGTACATTTAGATTTGCCTGTTTTGAGTCAGGGTGGTCCACCAATTTGCATTCTCATCCCCAAAGTCTCCACTTCTACAGGAGCTGGTTATCAACAGGTTTTTGGATATGCAAAAATATTGCCGGCGCAAACCTTTTCAAGAGCTTTTACCGCTTCGAATTCATGTCTGTGCATGTAAACACCGACATTCTCACTCCTCTCCTACATCTAATCCCAGCCTCTCGTCTCCTCTCTTCACCCCATCTTTCATTCTCCCTCCTCCATCCATCCCCAACTCTCGTAGCCTGTGGCGGGCTTTGGGTCGACTTCAGGTTCTTCATTTCTCTCTTCGGGCTGGGTGGGAAGCACGCACGCGAACCCCTTTGAGAAATGTCAGTGTCCGTGTGCCGGGAAAGTCGGGGGCCCTTCACGAGCCATCGGGCCTGCTGTCACACAGAGGCGGCCAAATGGAGACTGACAGACCACTCCATAGAGCCTAACCATCTGTACCAAATGTGACAGCAGGGGAAAGAGGATGTCTGGTAAATCAGGAGGAACGACAGGAGTGCACTGTGACATGAGGAGGAACTAAGAGAAGCTGGAGAAACAGAGAAAGATCCCTCACTTCTTAGTGTGGCCACGTGGGAGCAGATGTCAGGGGTTTTTTTTCTCGTTTTCTCCCAAAGAGTGAGGAAGCATTTCACCCCAACTACAGGAACACTTCGGACAAAGTGTCAGTTTCTCCTGTTACGTTTAAATGTGCCGAGTGAGATTTGTCTCCTTTCTCTACATTTGATTCAGTGTCTTATTAGTGTCTGTCTTTCTGTTTTAAAGAGGTTTAAAGGTTTCAACTTTGCATGAGCGTATAATAAATGTTGCACGCAAAATTACTCAGAATAAACGTAACAAGACAGAAAAAAGGTTTTTTTTAATTACTAAAGGGTGTAAACTTTATTTGTGTCTTTCAGTGTTTTACTAGTGTGATATAAGAGTAAGAATAATTGAAGAATATACACTTTATTTTTGAATTGAGGAGATTGTAGCACTATATTATTAATAAATTCATCACCATTTGTGCAGAAGAGTGGTCAAAACCTCCCATAAACACCCCTAAACCTGTGAAAATCCAGAAGAGTTGAAGAATTGAATATCACTCAGTTTCATGGTGAACACTTTTGGGAGTGTAGCGCATCTGTCGTCACTGGTTTTGCTGCTGCTCTGCCCTCTTGTGATTTCCATGTATGTTTGTGGAAGTAAGTGAAGGTCCCATTACAGAACCACGCTGCTAAATATAAATCATCACAGATGGAAAAAAAAAAACCACAACTTTGTTTGACCACGTTGACAGAACTGCAGTTAACATGAGACCAAATATCAAAAACCAAACCGGTGTGATCCTGTTTGGCACCACAGTATGTGCAGCAGGGTTGAGTTTGCATGTTTTCCCAGAAAATCATGTTTCAAAATGTTAGTTTGATTGTAGGTTAACAGTTCGTAGAGAAGTATCACTCATCTGAAGAAACGTTACAATTCTAAACGTTCTCACGTAAAGCTGTAGATAACTCAGCGATCTAAAGTGGTACCAGCAGAATCAACAATCAATGGGAACATTTTGTCAGTGCAGTCTGTCGTCTATTTCCAAGTATTACACTTCCAATAATAAATTATTGTGCTGCATTTTGAACTTATTGAGCCACAGTTTGATATGACTCCGAATTTAAAATCGCTCATTGCCTTGTCTTCTGCTTCTCAGTAATACAGTACTGAGTATAGCACTGCATTATGATTGTTAATCTGAAGACTGCAAATGACCAGGGTGTTATTTAGAGGCTGTAATCCAGATATACATCTCTTTCATGTGTAAAAATGAATTCTATTAATCATTTTTTTCTTGCTTTTTGTTTTCTTAAGTCTAAGTATTTTATTCTAGACTCTATTTTTTTCAATTAAACTTGCTGCACATGCTCCTAAATTACCAGAAAAGTTGACATATGTACAGCTCTCTTTAAAAACTTCCTTCAAGTCTGAGTGTAAACTGCAGCGTTTACCTTCAGAGAAAGTAGAAACGTGCAGAAGCTGATACTTCCAGTGTGAACACGAAACTCTCCTGGCGAGTTGAGGGTCCTTATGGAGCAGCATCTGGGGAGGCTGACAGCAGCACTCTATTACCACTCAGAGAAAGGAACCAGAGGGCTGCAACAACACCGCTACCAGCCAGATCCAGCTGTGCGGATGCCTCTGAACGTACGCACACTTAGAACCATGCAAATTAAGAGAAATATACAGAACGCACATACGCCCGCCGTTCCACATGATGGACTGTGTGCTCTAAAAAGAAATATATAAAGATGGAGAGATGAATGACTAAAAAGCGACCGCTAACCCAGGATAAGGCTTCAGCTTTTTCCACCGCCTGGGTTTTTAGGCCTCAGGTGAAATCGCTAACAGCTCCTCTCTTAGCCTGCGCTGCTGGGCACATTAACTAAACTCATATCGCTCTCAGCCACTATCAATTATTCACCACCCCTCCCCTCTTTCCCCTCATTTTCAAAGGAGCAAAACTCCAAGAGCCATTCCCAGCTGCACTGACACACAGGCACAGTGACAAAACAACCCCGTGCCTTTGGTGCCATACTTTATCCTGGATGTTTTGATTTTAAAATCCTCATTATAATCTTAACAGTATTCTTTAACATGCTAATAATGATCTTACATCATTGTTGCAATAATATACTTCTTTAAAACTGAGCTTAAGCTATCAAAGGGAGAAGTTAGAGAAGATGTAAATATCGAGATGTTTGAATTGTAGCCTGACTGGAGTTTAAAAGATGTGCACCACCAAACCAGCCGCTCGGCAGGTTCTTCCACCAATTACAGGATTTTTTCATTAAAAATCTCAAATTAAAATGATCTCTACAGTCTATAGAAATATAGGCAAAATTATTAAGCCATAGGCGGCACTTAGCCAATTTATTAGACCACCGTCCATGTAAGGTTTCTGTCACAACTGCTGTAAATGAACAGTATTTGTAATTTTTTATGTTTCTGTAATGGTTAATCATTAATGTTAAGCTCGCTCTCTTTAATCCAAATCATATTATTAATGATAAAATATAATTATTGTCTCTAAGCATGAAATTTCAAATTTACTGTTTTACAAAAAAGCTAAAAAAAAAAAATTAGTGACGCACTTTATTGTCTTGTTTACTTACATTCCTGAGGAGAAGATTCTCGTTTTAGTGGTCGAATGTTACACGTGATTCGTTCCTGACTTCAGACTTCAGAGAACTTCAGTGTGACGGCGTTGTGCCAAAAAGTGATTTCCAGTGTTTCCGTGTGGGTTTTTTTATGTGTAATATCTTTACGTATGTTGGTAAATAGACTTTAGTGAACAGGCTTTACAAAGGTGTTATATAAAAAAATGTAAAAAAAAGTATCTTTATAACTCTCTGTCATATATAAAAGTCACTGCCGAAAACTGATCACGACCAAACATGTTTTTGACAGATTTTGAGAAATATAACAGATAAATTAAACCCTTAAAATACTGCAAGGTCAATCTAAAGCTAAATCAGCCGGAAAACATGACTACCTGAGCATGTGGCTCACTTGTAGTGTGCCTAATAAGGCGAGTGTTTCTTAGACAACTATAAATTTAAAAAAAGCTGCATTTGTGTCTTTTTTTCTCTCTACACAACTCCAGCAGATTTAAAATCAAACAATGAAGATGTGATTAAAGCCATTACCTTTTTTTTTTAACTCTAATTCAGTGGTTTAACAAAAGTATGACAATAACTATTTAGGAATTTCTGCTATTAAGTTATAGATTCCCTAATTTTCATAGGCTCAAAAGCAGTTTACGCAGTGGATGACCACAGATATATTTGCATGGTTACGAAAAGCAACTTCACAACATCTAACCGAGTCGAGAACATTTACTGGGTGGTAGGTGTATCATCAGATGCCTTCATGGATGGAGAGGGAGTTGTAAAACATTGCAAACTGCTGAAGAACAAGAAGGGCAGATTAGTCTTTGCCAGAAAACATCTAAAAGAGCTCGCACAGCTCTGAAAACTGTGTTCTGGATGACGAACTGATGGCTGCTGTTTATTAACCACAGTCCAGATCCAAAGTGTTGACAACATGACAGACAAGTGTCCTTTTCAGAGGTGAATTGCCCCCACAGTAGGTCAAGGAACGGTGCTGGGAGCACACAATGAAACATTTTCAGCTTGACACACAATTATACAGAGGGAGGCTGGACGAACGCTGGCCATTTTCCAAATTACAAACGGAGCCTTGAATGTGAGCTGGGTTAATATCTGAAAAGTGCAGATGTCAAGGTTCAGTCATGACTCTTAGGATGTTCTCCTCTGCAGATATCTGTGCCCTTCTCTGAGCCTTAACATCAGATGGATACATCTGAGGATCAGCGAGCGCGACGGGCGTCCTGGGGGGCATTCGTTTGGAACGAGATGCAGCTGACGTCTGATATTCGCTGTTTATCATTCATATATCGCTGAGTGTGACGCGAGGTGGAGTTCACACTGGCGGGAAGCAGCTGGTGCCTCACTCCTCACTCGTCGTCTCCATCGTCCCCCGTTTTCACCAGCTGCCCCCCCACCCCACCGAACATGCCCGCAGGAGGCCGGGTCTCTCTCGCCAAGGCACCTGTGGGTGTCACCTGACGGGGGAAAAGCAAGTGGAAATGAAAGGAAGCAGCCGATTCTGTCAGAGCACATCAGGACTGCTGTCCATCACTGCGCCGACCTCCGGGGGGTTGTGCGTGAGTGTGCGTGCGTGTCTATCAAACAGCAGTCGGTTTGAGTGTGTGCAAGAATGTGCATATTAAGTCACTGACCCACAGGGAGTGTATGTGTGCATATGCTCGATCATCAATGCAGGGTGTGTGAGACCATGTGTGTATATTAGCGCCTTTATCCCGGCAAGTGAGTGTGTCTGTAAACACATAGACCTTGAGGGTGTGTGTATGAGTGTGTGTGACTGTCTAGATCAGTGCAGTGATCTGTATAAGAAGCTGCAGTAGCTGGTAGGTCACTGACAACCCTTGACTCCTAAAACTGAAGCTCCTGAGCACGCTCAGTAGGCTCGCTCTCCTTCGACTTCAGACAAATTCCCACAGCGTCTATTACCTGATGCACAGTGAACATCCTTATGTGCTGTGGACCCCATAAACACCAGCATGTCCTCATGCAAGGACCAGAGCTTGTATTCCCTCAGCAACAGGCCTCAGACCAGCACCACACTCTGGGACCAGGGACAAGAGGATGGTGTCAGGCAGTTTCTCAGCTGCAACCAGGGCCCCAAACAGTGGCCCCTCACTTCCCCCACTTCACCATCTTTGACTGGGTTTGACTGAGGGTGGGCGTAGGGGTGTGAGCAGCAGCGGCAGCAGAGAGAGTGAGAGAGAGAGAGCGAGTGCTGCTGACTCCTGGAGGACGGCTGTTCAGCTCTGGCTGTCCAAGCGGGAGAAATTGAGGGAGACAGGGACCAAAGCCCGTCAGCTCCATCCCTTAGGGTGCCTCGGCCTCCCGACTACAAGTCCATGTTTTAGCAAACCATATGTTCACCCTCTCCCCCAAACCCCCACCCACCCACCCAGTTAGCAAATAAACAAGTCAGGAAGCCATAGCTAGAGGGAAGTCTTGTTTCCCTCTCACTGGCTTTGGTTCCTGCATAGTCTCACTGCAGCTTCCAGGCTCAGTCCTCTCACATCCAATGGTGTCAGAGCTGCATTGCACAGTGCATGAGCAATAGACTCTTCCCGTGTTTTCATGAAGTTTCTTTTATACGAAGGCTCTTGTTTTCTGTTCATTTTTGAATGCTTGCCTAAGAAAAATGTGACGGAGTTTGGTGTAAAAATAAAAGCACTAATGTAGTCAGCACACGTCTGCATCTCAGGGTTTGTTGCCGATAAATGAATTAGCACCCCGTGTATTTAACAAGAAGGCACCGAGGTGAGGGTGGAGGTTCGAGTGCATTTTGAGTTATTAACAGTAACGCTGACTTTTAACTAACATATCTTTCTCACACCTTAAGTGCATGTTAATTTACTACATTGTCATGAACTTCATTTGAAATTGTGCAAAATCATCCAAAGGTTGGTTCTGCAAAATTCAGTCACGCAACACTTACAGTAGTTTGAGTTCACTATAATAATCTTGACAGTATTAGCCCTTTTGCACTAGTACCTACTCGGCTCGACTCAGCACAGTTTCGTTTTTGTCATTTTCCATTATAATTGAGTACCACCTAATGTGCATGGGGTCGTTAGAGCAACACAGCACGACATTTGTGTGCAACACCAACACAATACAAGAATGGCTGACGTTGAGGCGACATTTTGCTTGCTATACGATATATAGCTTTTTGTCAAACTCAGGTACCATGGTGTTGTTTTTTGTGCAGGGCTTCAAAAATTCAGGTTTTTGCTCTCATGACTCATCGAGTTATCTAGTCTGATGATGTCATATTTTCAGATTGACAGACAGCTTTCGGACCCTGGCTGAGTAGGTACTAAAAAGTACCTGGTATCAGGTAATCGAGTCAAGCCAAGTTGAGTAGGTATTAGTGGAAAAGGGCTATAAGGGGACATTGCACAGAAGCAAATAATTTGCACAAAGTAGCATAACAATAAAATATTTCTTCTTGGACAGTTGGACAGGTCATACAAAAACCACACAGCAAGCTGTATCTTCTGTTAGCAGCTGCTATGTAAATTCGAAAAGAAAAAAAAACTCCACAAAGACAATCAAAGGGTCTAGTAAATAAAGCCTAGAAATAACTAGTTGCACAGGCAGAGGTTTTCTGTTGCCCTCTGCCTGTGTGTCAAAGTCTAAAGACATGTATACTTTTAAGTTAAAGAGTGTGTAATATCTCACCATTAAATGTCAGTAGATCGCAGATTGCAGTCAGTTTCTTTTACAGATCCTCCCTGTTGTTTATCTCAGCTGTTGTTGCTAGATGAGAAGCATCCACATCTGTTTACGCTGTTTTCCTTTGTGAAAGGATTTGGATACATGCCGATGAGTCAGTGAAACTCACTTCTGTCTGATGACAGTGATACTGAGGTGACTTGTTGAGAATATCCTGAATGTTTCTGTCAATAAGTTCTGTTGTTTTTGCCACTGTTAGCTGCTGATAGCTTCTGTTGTCTGCTGTTGGCCTCTGCTAGCCACTGTTAGCCTCTGTTAGCTGTTTTTAGCCAAAGTTAGTGAAACTTTCTTAAAAGTGGATCTAACATTATTGGATTTGAACAGTCAGCAAATAAACTCTCATTCCATGTTTATCGAAAAAGTTATCGGGAAAGTGACACTTGAGCCTAAGATTAGCTAGCATAACATTAGCTTATAACCAGCTGCTGTCAGCATGTCTAATCTGTTGACAAAAGGTAACAATGACAATATCAGGAATAACGAAGCATTTCCTGTTCTTTTTGTGTTTTAGACTTGAGTTCAGGATGAAGCTTGAGATGACAAGGAAAGGGTGAGGTTTTATACACATACTGGTCTTGTTTTCTCTTTAAAATATTGGATTGGTCCTTCTTTATCTTGAGTCTGAAGGTGCAGCACGTGAATGCCTACGAGTTCTCATCTCCTCCGCCTTTAACGTACTTTGAATAATTAAAGTCATTTGCACTTATGCTTTCTGCACTAGAATATATGTACTAATAAATATAACCAATTCTACAGGGGCATGGCCTCTCACTGTACATGTGACACTATACTACATTAGGCCTTTTTTAAACGTCTAGTTGAAAAAATTATGCTGATTAAAGAACTCTATCCATTACTCTATCCACTCTCTAAAACGTCACTGACTAAACCTGCATGTATAATTCAAAATCAACCAAAGTTGTCTGACTCTGAAAGCCCCAAACAGACGGGCAGCATGTGTATACAAGGTCCACTGAGCCAGTCGGCTGCCCCTTTGGGCAGAGAAATTGTCCAGAGATGGACAGCTGTGCCCAGGGCAGGGCATACAGGAAGTGAAATCACACACAGTATTTATGGCCCCCTCAGGGTCTGGGGACTCACTGACCTGGGCATCCAGCAGCAGACAGGCAGACAGTTGGCAGTGCAAAGTTTTTCACAAGGTCAGCCACCATCCATCACAGTTAGTTCAGTGAGGTTAAAGGACGAGTTTGTCCGAACTTTACTTCTCTTTCCTCGTTTTCTGTTGATTGCCATCGACACCTGGAATACTTCAGGTTAATTACTTTTTATTTTGGAGGAATATTTTTGGAGAGTTTGCTTTAAAACGAGATTATTTGAGGCTCTCGGCTCAACATGGTTACCGAGATGTTCCACGTATAGCAAAATTTCATTCAAATGTAGCTCAGCGTGCTTTACAGTGTCATAAAACATAAAACAACAGAGCATACAGCAGTGGGAAAGATGACAGATGGGGGGGAAAGTGACCAGCATAAAATGCAGCAAAAAAGGGGCACAGTTTAATGTTGGTCGCAGCGCTGTGATCTTTCTATGTGAAGTTCCACATAATCACTGAGTCCACCTGATCTAACGCTGCAGGATTCCAAGTGTGTGATTTTGTGAAGAACCCTGAGGGATTTTCAACACTGCAATCACAGCGTTATAGGTTTTCATTTTTTCTTTTTGGTCATTGATTTCGTCAAGGGCCTTGACAATCCTTGTAAACACACAAATACACATGGGTATACACACACACACTCATACACACACAAATATGGATACACTGTTAGTGACATGACAGCCTGCTTCACTGACCGGTCCATTGAGTCATCACTGACCTTACGTGGGATTGGAGTTGCCAGGCCAATTGACCAAAATCAGTGATCTTTAAAAGCAGCTCTGTGGGTAGGAAGGAGGGGGATGAGTAGCACTGAATACACACACAGACAAACTCACTCCATCCACCTCACTCTCTAATCAAGGAACAGGCAGGCAGGACTCTGGGTCGGCACAGCGACACTAACGAGAGGCGACAGCTCCTCAGCGCTTGGGGCAACGACCAGCTCGGCTGTCGAGACTGCGGAGAGAGTCCGCCAGGCACGCACTGAGGCAAGGTTTGCTGTTTTGGGAGGAGGAGGAGGAAGAGATGGAGGAGGGGAGGGAATGAGCTGGTGGTGTAGATGTGTGGAGCGTTAATGAGGATGTGTGGGCCTGAGAGGTGATGCACACCGACTCGTTCTATTGATCCACCCAGTCGCTCGGCTGTCCTTAGGTCCACTTTCACACATTTAGACCCACATTTTGAGAGGAGAGACGCACAAAGCAACACCAAATATACAAGCAGCAGCGCACACAAGCACACAATCTGAGCCGACGCACACCCTCACCAAGCCATCCAGCCCCGGGGCTTCCTTGCAGAGTGCTGTTGCCCCCTCCTTGCTTCCCCAGCTCCAACCCCCCATCACCACCCTCGCCCCCATCTCCTCTGGAACACAGTTTAACTTCTGTCATTTAGATGAAGCAAGTGAGTCAGTCTAGCAGTGGCGAGAGGATGTGACAGGCCGGTAATGGACAGGACAAAGAGGGGATTTATGAAGTATTAGTAAACCTTAATAATTCACTAAACGAAAGACCCCAGGAGTCCCCCCCCGACCGACCCCCTGACTCTGGCTCTCATCCCAGCCATGACATCCTCTGGATCTCTTTCTCTATCACAGTATATTACCAGATAAAATCAAGGACAAGGAGAATTCAAAGAGATCTTAAATGACTGTAGAAATCATTTTATTCTTTTTTTTTTATATTGACATCGATGAAAAACCTCTAAATTAATAAACACTCTACTCAAGTGATTCTGAAAACATATGATCAACCATATCATTTTGTTATATATGTAAATATTATAATATTATAAGTCACTTGGATGAGTGACAAAACGTTTCTCTCAGTGAAAACGCTACGTCCAGATGAACAGAATCAACTTTTTGGGATTTACTTACCTGATGATTGAGCATCCATCATGACGCCTGTAGCTCTTGTTTGTTTTGGGGGGTTTTTTTTGCAGTTTTTGCAGTTTTTCTGAGCGTTGACTTTAGGGTGAATTTGCTGGGACGTCCACTCCAATACTTCCTCTTTTAATTCTTATGAAAAGCAGTAAGGATGTACTTCGTTTTTCACACACTGCTTCTGCATTTTGGCTAATTTTGGTTAGACAAAATAGTGGTATATCATATGTTGTTGTTCATTTGATTGAGGTACTTCTGCTAAGAACTAAATTGTTTTTTTTATAAGCAATTGCAATTGAAAGAGGGTGTACTTTCTTTTTTTACTATAATTGTAGGTGCTTAGATATCACATTTACAAGTCACATACTAATATTAAACAAGCACAGTGATGAAAATGATCCATGTCTTAGTGTTAGCGTGGTGATATTTCCTAATGATGGCTAAACAAAGCAGCAGCAGCCACAGGGACTGAAATATGAAGCCAACATGGAAAAGCAAAACACTGCAGTTTCTTGACTGTTGAACGCCACTGGCTCCAAAAGAGTTTAAAAATAAAAACTAAATCTAAATTACATTTTGATTTGACGTGGTCAATTTGACTCGCAGGCTCACAGAACTGGATTTCTATGTTCATATTATCTGGTAATTAATATGCTTGGCTGGTTGGCTGTACTAACAGACTGTCAAAAAGTCTGCATTCGTGTTCATGTTTCCACCTTAGTAATCAATGTGATAATTGGCTGATTACTTTGCATTCAACCTTCTCGTCCATGCCATTTCTGGCTTTAAGAATCTGAGACGGCAAAAGGGAGTTCACAAAACAATGTTGTGGAGGGCATTGTGGGCATTATGTCCATCTTTTATATACAGCCTATGGACTAAACACAAAGACCAAGTACTGAGCCATAAAACAAAGTGTGACAATTTGAAGCTATTACTATCGACCCAAAAGGCATGATAAAAGTCATTATTTATTGAGTTCATCTAAAATTTTCACTGGTGAAAAATCAGGGGATCACCAAGTGATAGTATTGTCAAGAAATTATATCTGCTGTATACAAACTCATGGTTATATGTGCAGCTGTTCCATAAGCAGAACAGAGCAGACTCATGCAAAAACAGGCCAAAATTCTCTTCAATGAAATTCTCATAATTCCACCTCCAGATTAGTTTGGTTAAGAAAAATCCATTTTGAGGCTGATGAGAGCAGAAGACCTCGTGCATATCTGAAGACTAAAGAGAATTAGGTCAGTATCAAGTCATAAGTTCAGTGGCACCTGTATGGGAAGAGAACAAAACACAAACAACAGCCACAATCTCAAACTGACACTACTACCTTTCAGCACTATTGGCCACCAATTAACTGTGATCAGAGTTCAGCGGATTACAATCAGTCAGACAGGTGGCCTAAAGGAAAACACACACAAACATCTCTGTCCCAGCTGCTCCTCAGTGGGTCCATCACTAAAACAAGCAGAGCAACCATCCCTGTGACGACTGCAGCCATGACTGTGAGTGGCAGGTGCAATCATTAGATCCCTGGATACCCCCACTGGCTGCTCTTTTTTCCGTCTTATGTGTGTGCACGGTGGTGGGGGCTACAGAGGAGCAGTGATGGGTGTCAGTACTCGTGCATAGACCAGTCTGCTGTGGACTTGTGTGACAGCACCGCTGCTTGACCATCCCAGCCATGACCCCCTCACCCCCTTCCTCCCTCCTGCCTGGATCGCCCCAAGAGACATAGAGGGTGATGGGGACTGGCACCGCAGGGGCCGCCCTGACTGGTGCCTTTGCTGGTGGTCTCTGTGGCCTATTAGTGTCTTGCTATGGGCCTGTCAGACTGACAAAACAGGGGCCTGTCAAATTAAGTAGGGGCTGAGTATCGGAGATATGTATTCAAACGCACCAAGGGGAGCTGGTGGCGGGGAGGGGTGAAGGATGAGGAAACCAGGATGAGGAAAGCACCGGTGCTAATGTCGACGCTAAGTGAGAGTGACAGGTTGCGAGCTGATCGGAGGGAAAGGATGGAGAGAGAGAAGAAGAGGGAGAGAAGCAGTAGCGGTAGTTGATAATGGCGGTTTGGTTGTCCTGAGGAGACTTGTTAAGGGCCAGTCCAGACTGAACCAGACAGCCACCACTCCTGTGTGAACGCAGGTAGACCGCTCCAAGTTTGACCTAAACAGCTGGGAGTTACAGCACTCCCACTTAATGAGATCAGACTGATAAGCCACGTGTGCAGGTGTGCACAGGTGCGTGCGTGCCTATATGCAACAATCCCAAAGCACAAGAGTACTTACTGCAACAATAGATATTTCCTCTATTTGCTAACTCGTGGACCCAAGGCTCTGCTGACTTTTTGTGCTGGTATGCACTTGAAAAAAAAACAAAAACAAGCATTTATCTGGATACCAAAGCTACCTTGCACCATCGTTTCATATCGCTTAAACTTTTTCGTCTCTTCACTGTGTGTGACTTCACCTCTAGAGACACATCGGTTCCTCCTGCTTCAGGCCAGGCCATTACGAAGCCGGGCACAGTGTACCTGCACTAAATCCTCAAAATGTCAGAGTGTTACAAAACAACTCGGTCCAGCCACTAAACGTGAAGGTATCCGACTTGGATATCCAACTTGACTGTGTTATATAGGATGCCTTCAGAAGAGGACAGCGAGACAAGGGAGCAGGCGGAAGATCAGCAGCTGGATCAGGTGTTTGTGGCAGTTTGACAAAGCCCTGTGTGAGCATGCATGCACGTATGTTACCAGAGGAGCTGTGGCAGTGTGTTTGGAAGAGGGCTGCGACTCTTCCTCTCATGTCGCTGTGCGTTGCTGAGACTGAGAGGCTGATGCACAGTGGCAGCTCCCCCCTCGCAGCCACAGGCCTGCCCAGAGCCACTGCAGATGATAGTTTTAATTGCTTTCAATCTTTCAGGCTAGTCCCTGCCCAGTGGCGCAGGGTGCTTGTGCATGTGTGTGTGGGTTTGTGCGTGTGTGACATGGTGTTTCTGTGTGTGTGTGCACATGTGGAGTGTTTACATCCAACAGTCATTGTCTGTGGATGCTGTACACATATGTGGAGTCTGATGAATGTGTTTGCCCAATATGAGAGGAAAATTAAGAGAGAATTAAGGCCTTGGAGTGATACAGCTGATGCACACTTCTGCAGAAGAAGACTAGGAAGAACATATGTTTATCTGGCAGTGTTTGTGAGAGCACGCACAATCAAGGTGACACGACCGGGCGGACGGTTTAAATAGATCCCCGTTTCCATAAAGCATACGTGCGCGTTTATAAATAATAAAATTCTGGGTTTACATGCAAAGACCTCAAAACATGCACTCACATCCTTAAAAGCACTTTGAACACGGTGAACTACAAAACCAAGTGATCAATAATTCACAGCAAATGTTGAGATGGCATAACCGATCACAGAGAACAGACCGCAATTAAGATGACAGTAATTTATGTGAATAAATTGCTCTGACTGATATCTGCACTCAAACAGAGTGACTGTGGATGCCGGGGTGTGAACTCTTCTGTGGAGGAAGGACACAGCTGCCAAAATCCTGAGCCCGTGTTGGCTATCCCGTTAGAAATAGACTATCATATAACTGAAAGCGTGTTTTTTACACTGCATGTCTTAATGTGAAGTCGGGCTGCAAAATGCATCAGCACATGGAATAAATAAGTAAAAACATGCAGGGTAGATGACTTGAAAAGGCCGTCTAAGTCTAGATTAGGGGTGTCAAACATAAGGCTCGGGGGCCAGAATCAGCCCGGTGATGACTCAAAAGGTTTTTGAACTTTTAGCTGTATTTATATAGGTTTTACAGGTTTTCCTGTTGATAAAGACTGCCCACACCCACTGCCAACATATTTCAGCATATTTACATTGTTTCGGACTCCACTTCCTCTGCACTGGTTGTGGTTTGAGTTTGTGTGTGCATATCGTTAGAATCAGCTGTATTTATTGTGAAAACCAAAAAGAATCAGACAAACAGATGATGCATTTTCTTTCTTGTTTCTTTCATCTATGAATCTGTTTCTCACCAAGTTGTGTACATTTTTTATAAAGCTATTGGAAGGAACAAATAAAGCTTATTCAATTGCATCACCAAAACAAATTAGAGTAACAAACTCAATATTTTTTCTTAATGTAATTTTTTTTATAGTTGTGCATCTCAGCTTCATGAGACAAAAATTATGGGGGGGGGGGGGGGGGGGTTTTAAAAAAAAAAAAATTTTTGGCTTG
>VURO01018757.1:0-19126 GCA_015108175.1 Pelvicachromis taeniatus | reverse complement strand
AAATCCTTCATTTTTTTTTTTTTTTCTCTCTTTTTTTTTTTTTTTTTACTTTTTTCTTTTTTTTTTTTTTTTTTTTTTTTTTTTTGCCTGTCCCGTTTAGATCTTTACCTATCAGAATTATTGTCTTAAGGCCAAGAAGGATGCCCAACGGATTTATTGTACCAAATGGACCATCATGGCTTTGCTGTAGTGATCTTTGTTATTATTATTTATTTATTTAATTTTCAGTTGTTACAGACATGACATGATTGGAGGACAGGGAAAGGAGAAAGAAAAAGAAAGGGGGGGAGGGAGAGAAAAACAGAGGGGACGAGGGACAGTGAGAGAAAGAAACACACACAAAAAAACCGCTGAACATCTTAAAATTGCATCTGTGATGATATGAAAGAGGTAATATTCTGTCTCCAGCGTGCTCTTAAATGACTGCTTCTGCACAGAGCAAATTAAAGATTAAAAAGTAGAAATTTCACACTGATTGTCTTGGATGACATATATTAACTCATAAAGTTCATACATAAAAATCATGTCACAGTGTTACAGTGATGAAGTCACAAGTTCTTTTTCAGAAAAAAACATTTTGCACTTAAATGCCAGAAAAATTGGTTTAGTTCCACTTCAAATACAAGAATTAAAGCACTTCTCAGAGTCAGCTGACAGAGTCAAACTGTGTGCACCTCAGCAGGCAAAATACATAAGAGCTCCTTATTAGTTATCATCTTCTAAAATGAAGGAAGTTGTTTTCTAGGTGAGACCAGGAAACACATTTCTGGTGTTTTAAGAGAGCTGTGAACAGATTAGAAAACCATGGAAGAGCAGGAGAAAATAGAAAAGAAAGAAAATAGGGGGGAAAGGAACTGAAAATATAAAAGAAACAAAAAAGAAGAAAGACTTCTGGAGCTGGCACAGGAATAAGAAGTGCTCTGTGGACTGGAGGGTGGAGGAGGATGCTGTTTTGTGTAGCTCAGCCTGGACATCGGCAGCTTCCTCTGTGTCCAGCCTTCTCCAAATCCTTCCTCCACCTGCTCTCCACTCTCACACTGTTACTGCTGTATAAATAAAATTGAATTGAATTAAATTGCTGGTCAACCTTTTCACTTTCTTCAATCCCGAGTCTCTCCTATTCACCCCCTTTCTATTACCCCCTCGCCCTGTCTTCCTGCCCTCTTCTTTAAACTTTCTGTTATTCCTCTTTCTTTGTCTTTCCTCCTTCTTTCAAGCTTGTACCCCCTCTTTTTTTTCTAAGGTTTCCTTTCCCCTCTGTATTTCACCACTCTATCTTTCCTCTGTTATCCTTGTGTTATTTCTTCACCTTTCTGTTTTAAAAAAAAAACACCTCCCTGCGCCTCCACCTGTGAGTGTTTGTGCTTGGAGTCGAGTTCTCCTCGTCTTTATGTGTGTTCTCGCTGGGATGCACAAGTTTCACCCCAAAAAACAAAGTCGTGTTTTGAATTAAAAAGTAGTGTAGATAACGTGTACAGCCTGCTTGGTTCATATAAATTGAACATGTTGTGAATCAGTGAATAGATTTGTCTCCTGTTCCACAACATCCCAAAGGTGCTCTGCTGGTTTTAGATCTGGATCCATGTTTTCATCTCCCTTATGCCAAACTGTGACCCTACCATCTGAATGTTGCCACAGAACTGGAGACTCATGAGACCAGGCAACATTTCTCCAATATTCTGTTGTCTCTTCTGGTGTGGTCTTCCGCTGCTGTAGATCATCTGCTTAGAGGTTCAACATGTTGTACATTCAGAGATGCTCTTCTGCATTCATCTGTTGTAACAACTGGTTAAATTAGGCTCAACGGCAGGGCATTTTGACCATGCCTACCATCCCTAAATGCACTGAGATGCAGTCATGTGATTGGCTAATTAGATAATAGTGTTAACACACAGTTAACAAGTAATGAAAAAATTAGAGGATAAAAAATAGATTTTTGTTTGTTTACTTTTAACTTTGTGAATCTTCTTATGAAACACTTTCACTGACCTAAAGAAATAAAAGCAGGAGCTGCTTTTCTACACCACATTTTAAGAAAACATACAAGTTTTCTTAAAATGTGTGCACAAGTGTGCGCATCAAAATATCATCTCTCTCTCAGATGTACTTTCCACTCATTTTTTTCTGGTTATTATTATTGTATATATAATATAATTCCTCAATGATCCCTCAGTTTTTCTCCCCCACTATTATTATCTTATCTTATCTGCATTCTTTACTGCACTCCTCTTCTCTGACTGCTGTACAGCCTACATGCTTCATGTGGCTGAAGAAGAGCAGCACAACCTCAAATCACCAGCAGGAGGCGCTGGATGATAAAACATCTTCCAAAGATTATTTTTAAAGAGTTAAAAAAAAAAAAGTTTCTTTGATACTCGAGAAAATTAAAATAAAAGTAAACAAAATAAAATTGTACTGCCATTACTGTAACACACGTGATGTGCAAAAATATTAAAAAACCTTTGATCACAGTTGTAGGGATATATGCTCGTGGAGGGGTCAGATTAGAGAAAGAATTTGGCCTATATTGCACGGTGACATCCCACCCACAGAGAGGTCTATAGATGACCTTTATGGACTTTTATAATATGCGCAACCTTCAAGTTTAGCAGTGAAGGAATTAGCGAGATGCGATTGTGGACAGCGTCACTTTCATCCCAGCCTGTTGGGCCTCTGTAAAGACTCCACACAGAGATCAGTGTGTGAAGATTAAGCCACATCTCCTGAGCAAACACACCAATAAATGTGTGAAGGGGGCCTCTACAACACAGGACCACTGAGCCCTGTGTGTCCCCCAGCTGTGTTTACCTATCTCCACCGGCCTGGTCCTCTGACCCTCCAGAACACCCACCTATCTAACTAATCTGTAGGCCACAAGAACACAAAGGTCTTCCCTCCGGATTTTAATTGGAATGGACACAATATCAGAAAAACCTGCACAGTTTACTGGGAAAAAACTTATAAACTCAAAGTAATAGTTGTTTTTTTATTTGTTTGTTTTAAACAAAGACAAGTGAGAGTCTAGTTTATTTAAGATGTTAATGAATTGTACTTGCAGCTTAACTGCATGATTTTTCCACAGTAAAATTAAGTGTTACATGTCAGTAATAATTTTATGTTGTATGCACTATTACAAGTTTGTGAGGGATCACTATTAGCTTCTTTCACTTGTTTTTTCTTAGTTACTTAGATTCCTTCTTTATTTGCACTCAGTCCAGTTTTCTCTCTGTACATCAGAATTCTGTCTTTTAAGAAAACATAATAATTATACTCTTAGAATACTTCTGTAGTATTTGTCTCTACAGAAGGGATGGCTTGTTTCTTTACCCTGAAGCAAAATGATGAGATAAGTGATAACAAGGGACGGAAACACTTTCTAATATGGCCCGTGACTAAGAGCGTGATTGCTCAATAACTAAATGGAATTTCACGTGTTTTTATTCAAATGATGGATGGATGTTCTATTGTTCAGTTGTTCTTTAATTAATCGTCCTTAACAGCATACTTATCAAATAGAGAAAAATAAACATTAGAAGGCCCATAACTTGAATTAACTGAATTATTAATAACACTAACTTGGTAAAATAAATCATTTCAGGGATTGCATTCAAGTGTTGTAACTACATTTGATTTGCAAAAGCTTTGGTCATTGTTGAGTTTTTGCAAGAATAAACATAAACACACCCTTCCTCAGGCAATTTTATTAAGTGAATTAGAAAGGGATTGGCCATAAGAAACTAAAGAATCAGTGTTTTTTGCATTTCCCATGCATAAAAACTAAATTATACAGAGAAAACTTTATGCGAACAAAGCTGCATGCTAAAAAGCTGGAAGAAATTGGATAGATTTGGTGCTTATCAGAAAGCAAATACAACTGAGACACTGCACATTATAATCAATTAAAATGGTCCACTGTGTTTAAAGCATTCATTGCTTACATTTAAACTCCCTCCATCACAGCTTTTCACCGACTACTCCCGTCCAAAATACCAACCGTCGTCAACCTCCCCCCATCAAACCCAACGGCTGCCCACTGCACCAGCTGGCTGTGCTTCCAGTCACCTTGGAAACGAGACCAGGAAGTTGCCCGGCTCCTCTGGCACAGCTGAAAAGCTGCCACTTCCTGATTGAGTCTGGTCTTTCTTTCTCTGTCTGTAGTCGTTTTCCCATTTGGCAGTGGTCTCCGCTATTTAGCGCCAAAAAGCCTGAAAAGACAAAAAGAAAAGAAAAAACAGGGGGTGAACGCACTCTCCTTAGGACTGAGCGAAACCCCAGGTTCAAAATGGGAGAGACAAAAGCAGCATTTATCCACAGTGGTGGCTCTTAGGTGGATTTGCTCATTTTAAGCAGACAAACGTTTTATAGACTTATGGCAGTTTCTTCAAGTGGGTCTGAATGCAACGTGTACAAAACACTAGAGAAATAAATGCACAAAAAGTAGTTCTACTTTGTTTGCTATAAGAAGATTAACGCAGGAAAGGGTAAATTATTCATGTTCTCAAATATATATCTTAAAATGTTTGCAAACACTTATAAACAATTTTACAGCCTAAAGATATGCTTATGCACTCCAATCTAACTGCAGCGCTAAAGAAAACTGCTATTCATGCATAAATGAACACACATCTGTTTTAATCTTTCTCTTTACATCCATTTAACTAGCCTGCTCCTTTGGCCGAATACATACACTTGAAGATCCATCAGGTATTTAACGTCACTTCCTGTCTCACCCAGCTGGATCTTTCTGACCTGAGACACATTTTTATAAATTTATAAGAAGTTTAAATTTCCACAATAACACGATGATTTTTATTTTTTGCTTTTTTTTTTTTACAGGACTTGCACGAGCGGCCCTCTGCGGTGCAGGACACGTGTTCATTTGGCAAACAAATGAATGCAGTGGTCAAAATCTGATTCTATCTGCTCATAACAACTAAAAACTTTAAAAGAAAAAAAACCTTCTCATCTGGAAAGACACATACAGATACATGCTTTTGTTACATATAAACTGGAATACTGTAATGCACTATATGGTAGGTTTAGGCAGTTATCTCTGCCAGATTACAGAGTGGGGGGAAAAAAGAGAGATCACATTACTCCACTGGTAGCAGCCTTGCACCGGCTCCCTGTGGATTACAGAATCCAAGTGCA
This sequence comes from Pelvicachromis taeniatus, assembly GCA_015108175.1. Lineage (NCBI taxonomy): Eukaryota > Metazoa > Chordata > Actinopteri > Cichliformes > Cichlidae > Pelvicachromis > Pelvicachromis taeniatus. The sequence continues at coordinate 13,975 of VURO01018757.1, read as the reverse complement.
CTGTTTGTATTTAAAGCCTTAAATGGTTTTCCACCTGCATGTGTTGGATATATACTCATGCATAGACTCTGCTTTGGTCCACGGTTATTCCTGATCATCATAGTTTCTACAAAGTCCTACATGTATTCTAGTGAAAAGTAATTTAGGCAGTATCCTTAGTGTTACTGATACTGTTACAGCTAAAATATATATATTTGTCACATGTGCCAATAACTAGTAAAATAAGGCCATTGTTAAGTGTGATCTTAATTAGAGGAAGATGTAATTACAAAAAGAACCACATTAGTGCTTGCCACTAAAATCATTTTGATACCAGTAATGCGCCATATTTTTTGTGTTATTTGAATAGGGTTAGATGTGAGTTACACTGGATTGTTCATCTGTTTCCTCTGGTACTTTCCTCTCGCCTCATCAATAGTTTTTTAATCATTAAAAAAAGACCATCTGGCTTTGTAAATGTGCCTTTAATGCGTCTTAACTCTAAACATGCTAAAGTTGCTAAACTTGCCTCTTCAGGTTAAGAGTTAAATGAGGGATATCCCACTGCTGCCCCAGAGGCAAGTAAGAGAAAAGCCAGAGATACCAGAGAAGTCAAAGGTCATCCACACACCTCTGCAGCCCTGATTAAACCTTGTGACAAAGGGAAGGGGGGTGAAACAGCTCATCAACTTTACCTCCTAAAAAGATGGATCCTTTGTCTGGATGCGGGTCCTGCACAAACACAAACAGGGAACAGAATGTGCATTGTGAACGAGCGTTGAATCAATCATCGCCAAGTTTTTAAAAAATAACCAAAGAAAAAAGGAGATTTTAAACTCTCAATAAACCAAAAGCTAAAAGTCTAAACAGCACACATGTTTTAATGTTGTCAGACTAGCTGAAAATATCTCCATATAGTCAATGTCTTTCTCATCATTTTATGATTTAACACCTGAATAAACTTAAACTAAGCTGAAATCAAAGAGTTTGTTTAGGAAATCTGCAGTGTTGGTCCAACAATCCTTCACACCCTGGGGGGTTAACAGCTGACTAGCTGAAATACCCTCACTTTAAAAAGCACACCCACACTACCGTGGATTGATGTGTGATGGCTGGGGATGGAGGCAGCTGCTTAATGGTCTGTATAATAGGGCCGAGATTTTGGAGGGAAATCAACCTCATGTCTCAAACTACTGCAGGGATGCACTGGGAATTTCGTCCACTCTTAATTTAACCTGATTTAACCATCAGCATTACTGGCATAAAGCTTGTACAGTTTACCAGTGATGACTAATCACTGTGTTTTTTAACTTTGAAAATCAATGGGGATCTCCACAGGAGACAAGGACCCAGCAGGGGTACCCAAAAAGTGACTTTCCCTCCCTGTGTGTGGTGGTTGTCTCTGCCTTTGTGCAGCTTCTCCCTTAACTCTTCAAATGTCCCCTCAGGTCAGGCCCTCTGGGGTCACTGGTCTCTACCCTGTCCCCACCCCCACAGCCCTACCCAAAACAATCTAAAGGAGCTAAAGCAGCCATAATGAGCGAGGGGCTACACATGCGCAGCATGCATGTGTGTGTGTGTGTGTTCAGGCTTGTTTTAGTGTATGAGTGGGATCCCAAACTGGGCACTCACTAGGGTTAGAATTAAGTAAATTAATTAAGTGCAACTAATTCTAACCCTAGTTAGAATTAGTTAACTAGGGTTAACTAGTTAGGGTTATGCATTTAGTTATGATAGTTTTAAAGTAGAGGGCTGGGAAATGCATTGCATCAATAGAAAGTGACAAAAAAGATAGAAAAGTAGATGAGAGGAGTCAGACACATAAATGCTTTCCATTTGTTTATTCTAGAACTGTATACAGAGACAAGTACATGCACGGAGAATTATATTTGTTTATTTATACATAGCTCTTAAGCTGCTATTTAAAAAGCTCCTGTTTCATTTTTTCTTTTCTGTGGCTTTGATTAAGAAATTTCACAAACTAGATTCAACCCACTGACCTCTACAAAACTACAGTGAATGTGAGACAATAGTTAGGTGCTAACAGCTAACATTATTAGCTAAGATTACTCGTCAATAGGTTGTTTTACTAGATTAAATTACATAAAGAAAGGACAAAATTAGACTGAATATTTCCTTCTCATTTAATGAAACTGTTCATGAAATTAAATGATATAAACAGCCAGAGACCAGAACAAAAGCCTATCATTTATTTTTAGCTAGCATGTTAGCTATTAGCTTGTTGGCTATATAATATTAGCTCACTCTATAAGTAGAAACTATTGCTTTTGTGCTCTTGGAGGCATTTATATGGATAAATGAGTTTCTCCTATGGAAAATTCATAAATTCATGTCGAAAACATTTGGAAAGTATATTTTAATGTTGTTGATTTAAAACATACGAACACACTGAAGTGACACACACTGTAAATTAAAATTGATTTAAAAAAAAAGGGCACTTTACTCACTGGTTTGCATTGCTGGCCATTTGAACCTCAGAAATGCCGTTTATGCTGTCTTTTTTTTTTATTGTGCATCTTCACCACTACATTAAAAACACCTCAACTTTAAACTGAAGCCTATCAGCTATCAGCTTACGGCTAAAACCATAATGCTTACAGGGTACAAAAATGAAACTATTTGGTGGTGGTATCCTGTGAGAGACTTACACATTAGAATAAAAGGCCTGAACAAAAAAACATCAGTTTCTTTAAATGGACATCTGAGACAAAGTGGTTTAAGAGCCAGACAATGCAGCAACCCAAGCCAACAAATCTGATTGTTAGAGAAATGATGTCCAAAATGAACACCAATACACTTGGGAGGAAGCTCAGAGTTGAGGGTTGTAACCACAATGAGTCACGGAGCAACATTTTGAAGCCAAAGTATGGTTTACAGTGATACTTTGACATTGGCTTCAGTCTCAGTGACACACCTTTAAATGATGATTTCTTCTTTTAGCCATTAATCATTGTCCCCAGGCTTTCATTGTCGTTTTATTCATGCACCTGACGGTTTGTTTTCCTGTCCAAAAACGTACCACACTCTTATCGTCTTGACCAAGTCTCCCTTGTAAAATAAGCTGCCAACCACCACGAGACTAACACAATTAAATAAAGATTCAGTTAAAACAAATTTTTTTAACAACAATTAGCCAGTTTTTAGCTTTGTGAACATTCTTGCTCACAAAGAGCAGAATGTTGGTGTGATAGTGGAAAGTTTAGATGACACCATAAAGTAAATACATTTCAGACACTCTGGGAGTGATTTCAGAACTACTTGAGTGTAAAATTGTGCTGGTGTGGACTAATATAAACACCAGCATAGCTGAATGATGAACACACATGTTCCTGTGTCTGCTGTTAATCATTAGATTGTGGGAGAAACTCTGGATTGATCTTTAAGTGACTGATTTGTTTTTCCCCTCTATCTTTAACATAATCCATCTTTTCTCTGTTAACCTGTGGTAGCAATGCTTTCCATTCGTAACCAGTTTAATACAAACTGTCTATCAGTTCTTCATTAGATAAAGAATGCATGGCCATTAGCAGACACTGAGTTTGGCCTCTATCTAAAGTTTTCTGCGTGAAAAGAACAAATACTCGTCTCTTTAGTCTTCCCATAACAATCCAGCTATTTGTTGTCATGTAAAGTTGCTGAAAAGCAGCTTGTCTTGATCCTAGAAGTGTGTAGTCGGCAGATCCTAAATTGGACGGTAATCAGATCAGTGCGAGGAGTTTGACAAATGACCAATGACAGGCACTGGACCCTGGAGGATGGGCGGAGATGCCGGGGGTTAAGGCTGGGTAGGGTCAGAGGTTACCCTTTCAGAACTGCTCAATCGAAGGGCCATTAAATCCCATCTTTGTGAAATTTCTCAGCCTTGGACTGGTCGTCCCCAATCAATGCACCATCTATACCCAGCGAAAGCGAGACGTGGCCTGTATGTGAAGGAATGAGCAGGCATACATCGTAGCTTCAGCACAGATGCTGGAGTCAGCAAAGTTTATGGCAATCCAACAATTACCGTGGCAACCTGGGGAGCAAGTAACCAAGTTTCATAGTCATACATTGAGCTGTTGAAGCCACACCAAAATCCAGATGTCCATGTAAATTCCAATGTAAGATATTTATAATGTGATGAGATGCTTTTCCACACCCGATTCAATGACTGACTGATAACATGAATGAAAAAGCCTTTGTGATCCTATTTTAAGGGACGTTTTGGTTTGGTTTTTTTGGTAACTTCTCACTGTGTTATCTCATGTGTAAAGTATGTCGTCTCTGGGGCGTCTTGTCTCTAGCTTTGTTTTCCTACGCCTGCCGTCCAAATTTCCATCACAAACACCTCACCCCGAGTGACCCTTTGCTTTCTGTCTGTTAAGAGGCCCTGATTAACCCGCATACATGTGCAGATAGGGCCCAAATCCTTCAGTTGGGACCAAGTATGAATGTGTGTTTTAGCGCGTATATAAGTGTGTGTATGTATGTGTGTGTGTGGGTGTGCCCGTGGCATAAAGAGGAAAAGTATGAGTGAGTGTGTGTGCTCATGCATATGCGTGCACGCATGAATGTGTCAGGCAGTTCAGGACCATACTTCACGCTTCTAATTATTCAGCAAGTTCCCGCTTCCTCTACTCGATCCCTTCTTTGCTTTCTCACTTATCTGCCCTGCACAGTTGACTGCAGAAAGAAACCACATCTATTGAGGAGTCACTCAGTGAGAGGACAGACTCAGTTTTGTCTCTGCTCTTTCCCCTCCCCTCCGTCAGCTTCCACTGTTCATCAGTCCCGGGTCAGGCAAATCAAGGCAAATAACCACTTGGAGCTGTGAGATAAATATTTATCGCCTTAGCTATGCTTTGTGGAATTGCTAATATCCTGCAAAGATCCCATCTTCTTTTGTGAAATATAAACAACACTGTTCATTATGTCCAATATTTGACATAAAAATAGACAAAAAAGCTTTGCTTTTTAAAAATTAAACCAAGAAAAAACTGTGTTAAAGCTAAAAAACAAACCCCTTTGCCACCTGTTGTATACATTCAAATACACCTGTTACCACAGGAACATCCGAGGCCTCTGCACAGCTATTCCCCGAGGGGCTGGCGATATGATACCCCTGAAGTAAGAGGTGTGCGTGTATGTGAGAGAGACGCGGAGGGGGGGATTCGGGGTTTACTGGAGCCAGGGAGACACCAAACTTTGTTTTTAGCGGTTCCCTCAAGGGCTTCCTCCCCCCAACAAAGGCAAGCTCATTTGCAACAGATGTATACATTGCTGAAAGGCAGGTTCATTGATGAGCTGGAGGACACTGCAGCGCAGGTGCTGAGAGAGCAAAGGGGAGGGCAGGGCCATGTGCAATGGCATTTTTTAAAAAATTAGATCAAAAGGGACCCGGGGACGAGCTGCAGGTCACCGAGGAGTCTGAAAGGAGTTGATGAAAGATGGTGGGAGATAAAGGAAGCTCTGGATGCTGATTCTGTGCACAATTATGCTCCTACCGAGGCCCTTTTCAGAGATTTTAATTGTCACCTGGGGGCTGAAATGGGAAGATACTCGAGTTACTTCTAAGGCTGGACGACTGATCCCTAAATCACTTGATTTCATTCTTGTAGAATAACTGTTACTTGATGCGGTCACTTTTGCCATCACCTGGCATCCTCTGATGTTTTTCTCAGAGTGAATAATCACATTTTAACGCCCAATAAAATCGCGGCATGTCATGGTGCGTGCGGCGGGATTTTGATAACACTGGAGAAAAGCAGAAAGCACCGACCTCAGATCATTATTTTCAGTGTTAATTCAACATAAAGGTCAATAGGCCATCTTTGGTTGCAAACTTCACAGCATCCCAGCTTTGAAACCATGACACCTAATCAACTTTATCACTTGAAACTTAAGACATCGAAGTTTCACAGCTGAGATTGAGCACCTGTTAAATTCTTCATTATTTTTAGTGCTACAAGTCAATAAAAACGTACATAAAAATGTAATCTTGTCACATTTCTTTGCGTTTTTCTGCTGAGCGCTGATGGTTGAGGGTTTTTTAGGATAACCGTGAGGTTGTGCACGGAGAGATAGCCGAGGGGGTCGTGGTATTGGCATGTGTCCATTGTTTGGGAGGGCCATTGTAAGAGGGGTTTAAAGTTTAAAGTCTGTATGTGTCTCTGTATGCGTGCAGGCAGACTAATTATAATCTGCCCAGCCAAGGATGACCCAGGCTGACCGAACTCAATTCAGAAGTGGACGGAGTGCAGGGGAAAAGGAAGAGGAGGAGGAGGTGCTGAAGTACAGCCAAGCAGCAGAAAGAAAAAACAACCTGACCGTTCACTCCTTTTGTTTGGAAGTGTTCAGCCTTTTACACGTGTTTCTGATCGGCTCAAACATCCTGAGACCTTCTGATTGTGTAAAAGTAAGCTGAGAGTGATACAGCAGGGCCATAAAACTGAAACAGTAAGATATTCTGGGGTGTAAAGACAATATTTGTTGCAATTTCTTTGTCTGTGACGCACATATATTCTGTGAGTTCCCATTAAAGAACAGTTTGATTATGCTAATTGCTTCAGTGGCAAGAGTTTGAAAAGAAGAATGACGCTCCCCTAATTATACTGGAGCCAGCAGCCAATTAGCTTAGCTTAGCCTACAGTCTAAAAACTCATGCTGAATTAATCTTTTTTTTTTTAATATGCTTTGGTCTTTATACAGATTAAGGAGGTTTAAAAAGATTCAGAGCTACTGAGAGTTAGTTTCACGTATTAAAAAAGAGCCAAGCTTTCCCTTCTTTCCAGAATTTATGCTAAGCTAACTGCTTATAGAAACTTTAAAAGATGACAGTAGTGCTCTAAAGTGACCAAATTTTACTGCCCAAAGTTCAAACTATTTCCTTAATATTAAACTAGTTTATAAAGTGTATAATCTCTTAAAAACATATATTATTTCCATGACTTTCCTCAATCTAAGGACATAAAAATACATGTCTTATGTAGGAATATAGCCCATTTTCAAAATCAGGAACTTGTCCTGCGATCTACTGACAATGTTGTATCTATGTAACATCTGGTGGTGACAGATCTAAAAATCTAAAAGTGCATATTTCCGTTAAAAGCAATCCCCACCACTCAGAGCGTGGACTCTTCTCGACTGCTAAAATTATGCATCTGCCTTGACCGCCAAAACATAGCCCCTTTGTATATTCCCCCATTGTATCCAAATAAAGGAATTCAAATGTGGATGTGATCAAGTGGGACAACATCTGTCTTTCCCGTGGACATATGTAAAACACTACACCTATTGTGAATTTTGGAGGGATCCTGCTCTTTCCAAAGTTTTCCCTCCAAACTTATTCGGCCAATTAGAAGAAGTATGGGGGGTAGAGAATCAGCACACTAACACCGACAGCGGGGTTGCCCTGTCTGACCCCCAGTTGGGCTCCAGCAAACACACTGCCCATCAAACACATCCCGGCCTGATGCGCTATTACAGCGCCGCTGGGCCGCTGATAACAATACTCTCATCTGGACTACAAAGAGTGGGATTGGGAGATGTACTGGTAATTGCAGCTAATAAGAGTCATAAACGTGAAGTGAAAGAGGCTGGAGATGCTAAAGGCCAACAACTAAAGTGGGTTTCCCTCCAAAAAACAGGCAAAGCAAACCATTTGCAGACCTGATTTGGCCAATAAATGCCAAACAATCAAGACGAGCTCACCCACCCACACACTGTGATCTAATGAAGGAATGTAGTATTTGTAAAGCAGTTCGCTTTAATCTGGCTACAATCAAAAGCTGTGGTGTTGTCTCCAAAAGCTTTGTAGTCTAAAATTACCACCAAACCTCACGTACCACAGGAAACTTCCTGTTGCATTCCTCGGTGGCTACGATGTGTTTTTATTTGGCCTTTTTTCTTCCCTCCCTGCTGCTTACATTCAAAAGGGTAAAAAAAAAAAAGAGAGAGAGAGAAATCCTCTGAGTTAACAGCGGTGACGTTTTGTGTTAAAAACCACTTTAAAGAAGAATCTGTTTACCCCCGAGCCCAGCTATTCCCTCATGTTCGTTTGAGCACTAAAGAATGTGAGAATCGACACAAAGGCCATCGAGGCTGGCCGCAGTAGTGACGCTCTGCCTGTTTAAATCACTCTTAGTCCAATGACACTATCATCACGTATTTACACTAAAACAAGGAGCTGGATCTGACCAGTTTGCAGGGATACAGGTGGAATCTTTATCAGGCTTTAGGATAATCACTTTTTATCATTCTGACACTTTTACAGGTTAACACTTTAAAGGAGCTGGGAGGAAGAAGATCCTAAAAACTACTTTCAGCTATTCCCTCTTTCACAGTGGCTCATTACAGCAGGTCTACATATTACAGCTGTACAGCATTTTTTGTTTTTCATCCACTTGAAATCAAACCAGGCAAATCTGCAAACTGCCACACCATGGAGCTACTACAAGCATAATTTCATTTAAATGAATACAATAAATTAATGATACGCTGGAGGTTTTGTCCCAACAGTGCACAAAGGCTATCTAATAACAAAGTGAAACCGAATGTCTGGAGACATTTATGATGGTTATGGAAAACAAAGTTATTATTAGATGACATAGGACGGTACTGGTATCACTATGAGGTCTTTACTGCTTTAATCAGCACTACAGACCAGTATCTGGATCTGTTTAAGAATATGGAAATAGAGGTAGAGGTGTAAAAATGAGCTTAATGACCATCTCACACAATTTAAAGCCCGTAGGTAGTAATAGTATGAACTTTAGATGCCCAGCAGAATATTTCCTCAAGAAATAAAAGAGTGGAGAAAGATTAAGTAGTAAAAAATGGTAACATGTAATTCACGTACTACAAAATTATAGCAAAGTACCCATTTAAATGCATTTACTTTTAAGGATTTACTCATTGCAGATAGGAAACAAAACCTAAAACTCTAATTGAGACACAATAGAGGGAGACGTCCGATTTAGCCAGCAGTAGCTTCTTCCCTCGATTTTGCTAATGAAATGTCCCCTGGGGGACCCAGCTGTGACCTTTGAACTCAGACACTATAATTAGGTTATATTTGGAGTTGCTGAAAAAAAGGAGCCATAAAGACAAAAAATAAACACACTTTAAAGAACTTTAAAGAAATAATTTGCAGAAAGTGTCTTAAAGAGGCGCAAACATGGATGACAGTGATAAATGTGATTTTTTAAGAAAGCGTATTTAAGCTAAAATAAAACTACGGGGGCCGGGTGTGTTGGTCACAAAGAACAGATCAAAAGGAGTTATCAGGTGAGGGTTTTCTGTGGAGACAGCAAATCAGATTTCTGAAACATGACGTGTTTTTGGTATTAAACGATATCAACACTTATCTTAATGTAAACGTTATTTGAGTACCCAACAGAGAACGTTAAAGCACGCAGAGCATGAGAGGACTGTGACAGTGGAGCTAAGTGATCTATTACATGTTTAGGGAAGCATTAGAGAGCGTTCTCAGAGCGTCTCTGTGCGTTTCCAGCTGCGTTTGCTATCAGCCCTGCCTGACTTTGTTTATGTTGCGTAGGACCCTCTTGTATTCTGTTTCCCACTGGGCTTTACACTAACACACACACACACACACGCACGCACGCACGCACGCACGCACGCACGCACGCACACACACACACACACACACAATACAACCAACATGAGAGGCACAATGAGAAATTTACTGTCATACAAACAAACACACACACAATCAGGACCCTGAGAAAGTGCAATGAGAGAGCAGGTGTCAGTTTTCACATGCGGCTCTCACGGGGGCCCGGATGGTTAAAAAATCAGCACAAGTTTTTTCCGAGCTCTGACCGCCGGCTTTTCTCACAGCCTCAGGCCGCCATTGAACTCTGACTCCAGAACAGGAGCCCGTCACCTGCAAAGAGAGGTGGGAAAATGCCGCTATAATGAGTCCTCTCACTGATTCGTTAAAGTGGCTCAGTAAGCTGGTTTTTCTGTATGTCCCGAAGTAGGGTTGATTTTAGATGACAGATTTAAGTGTTGTAACATTTTTATTGAAGGATTTTAACAAAATGTGGGAAGTGTTATTATTAGAGGCATCACAGGTGTTTGTGCATTCATTGTACAGGCTGTATTCCTGATATGAATGCTTAGATACCGTGTAAGCAACAAACCGACATGTTATGTGTTGCAGCTACACGTACCAGACAGCTTAACATATCTTTAGGCACTTTATTACTAGTAGCCTGACACAAAATACATCATTTATTCTCTTTTCTTTAGTTAAAGTGATGAAAAACGCCAGAGATAACAGAGTTATTGACAAATGAAGGACTAAAGCCCTGAAAAGCTATCTGCATCAGATGACCAGTGTCTGTGTCACGTCCTGATGGAAACATGATTGCAGAAAAGTACGGTCAGATTTTGATCCATCATGTAAAACCAACCAGAAAGTGGAGCACTATAAGTCATGGATTGTCCTCAACATTACTGAAGAAGTGTGGGATCATTTTAACAGAGAACAGAAAAGGTAGCAAACATCCTAAGAAGAGCCTTGATTGGCCTGTAGAACTATGAGAAAAGGAGCAAGTTGAGGCTTTAATGGAAAATAAAGGTGTTCATACCAAATATTGACTTTCAAGCGCTCTAGAATTGTACAAAGTCTGTTTTGTTTTGCTTCCTACCCACAGCTTAACCAAAGAAAATCTCCTTACCTGCTCACACTGCATACCTGCTCACGGGAGGTGAGGGCACACAGAACATGTACACAAGTGGCACAAACATGAAGACCGCAGAGCTTCAGCAGAGCACCGGGATGGAGAAGCCAGACACATACCAAGGGGACTGGCCCTGGACTTGTGTGTGGAACTGGTGTCGGATATGGCAGAGGAGTTGTGTGCAGTAAGAAGGCCTTCCTCAGCGAGACACAACCAGTCAAAAGAGTGATTTCTGTGATGGTCTTTTTCAAGACTGTGCTTATAATATATGAGTGGGACTTCTAGCTCGGCTGAAGTTTTTGTAATGCCCTGGGCTAGCTTTATTATAAATTGAATTTTGCACTCCTTGGCTACCATGACCCCGCTTTTTTTTAGCTGCTCTCCACCTCTTCCTTCTTCTTTTCCCTCATTACAATGTAACCTTGACGTTACCATCCACCAGCCATTGGGACATTCGGCATCTCGAGGTTTTTCTCAGTGTGTGTCCCAGACTCTATAAGTTATGTTAAAACTGTTTCCCATGACTAACCTAACAATTTTTCCAGGCAAAACACAGCACACAGCACAATCCTATGGAGAGAGGGGCATATTTGTACTGCTTCCCTTAGCGTACGCTTATTATCAGAGCATCCTGACAAGGTCTTAGATCTCAGGCACTGTGCAGGAAAACAAACAGCAATGATCTCAGATTGACTAGATTAGCACCAAGGTGCCATGGGAAGCTGCAGAGCAGTCTGGGAACAAGGACGTTTTAATTTTTCGACTCATAACAAGTCTTTTTCAGACACTACTGCCGCTACGTCGAACTTGAGCAATGTTATTGTGATCACGCTCTTTCATGACCACTAATGTCCAGAGCTCAGGGACCTTGTGATTCTCCAATATGATCCAAGTCATCAAAATGACTCAAAATTGGTGATAAAGCTGTATAGATTTGTAAGATGTTGATTAAGCAGCGTGTCTTTCTGCATTTATACAGGCTTTATCTATAATTACCACTCACTTTCCTCCTGTCATAAATCTGTAGGCCCTCTATGTCCGTACCAGCGAGAAGAGGCAGTGAGAGAAAGTTACAGAATGTCAAGGCCCCGTAAATACCACTAACACCACACTGCCACTACATCCTCTCTGTGTTTGGGAAGACCGCCCTCACAGAGGAGTACAGTATTACCAAGCAAACAGACACAGGACTCACACATGCACGCAAACTCTCGTATCTATACAACAGCACTGTTTGAAGACATTCACATTGCTGTGCTGGTGAGAACGCAGCAGCAGAAACACAGAGAGAGAGAGAGAGAGAGAGGGGAGAGAAACCACTGCGGCAATCTGGTTCAGTGGTTAAAGTATGAGGACAAACAGGCAGTGTTTCATTACAGTCAAAGATGGCATTGTTCTGGATGCAGGACGGAAGCAACCAGGTCGGTCGGTTCACGTACACAAAGTGACCTTTAATCGTAACTCACATACATGGATTGATTGCAGCTTATGTAATTTGTTGTTCTTTCGCTGTGTGCATCAAAAACAAGGGTCCTGTGAAATCGGCATGCCGAGTAATGCCACATCTTTGTCGCACAGGTTAAGTGCTTCCTGTAAAAATATGTGATGGAGACAGATCAAAATCAAAAGGACACTCTTGGCTTTGGATACAGTTATTTCACACTGCTGGTTTTATTTTAGTGTTGTACATCAAAAAAAGAAAGAAAACCACATCAGTATGCTTAAAGTGTACGTGTTATGTGCATATAGCCACATTGCATAAAAGCACTGAATGTGATCCAGGCTCCACACAACTCCAGCTGAGGTCATAACAAGGTCACGAGGCGTGTGTGTAGCTTTTGTTTTAACAGACACATGTACACGACAAAGTCTGCAAACCTGACTGTGCTTGTCTAACTGTGCACACGTGGATGCAGTGGCATGTCTTTGAAGTCCATAACTAAGTTTAGGTACTAAATATATTCATGTGTCTTTCACCAACTCACCACCACCATCGCTTTGTGCTTTAAACTCTGCTGCTTTGAAATGCCCCACAGACAGCAAAGCTCCGTCCTGCCACAGACAATAAAGCAGCTGGATTTCTGCACATGTGCCTTTGTGTTGCTCTGAGGCCTTGTCATAACTCCATCGGAGGGGTCTAGACATTCATCACACGCGCGCACACAGACACACACACAGGGGCGCAAGAATGCATGCACTTCCACAGAAAGTTACTCGCTCAGGGAGATGGATGGCAGCGCTGGCACAAAAGAATATTTGATTTGGTTATAAGTACCACGACATGAAAGAGAAGCACGGTGGGGGGGTGAGGAGGGGGGGGTGAGGGCAGAGGGCACAACCAGCAGAGGTAGCTAGATCTTCATCACCATCATATATGTGTGAAAGTGAGGGTAGCATTATTGAACTACTCTTCATGTCTGCTCTGTTGCTCTGATTCAACTGATATTTACTTCTATAATACTTAGGTGTTACATATTTCCTGCATATTTAGTGGTCTTTGAAGTGGGCCCGAGCAGGGCTGAACTACACTATAAATAAAAAACTGAAAAGCTTTAAGTAGACAAATATAGTCAATTATAACTTTGAACAAACTTGCACTGTGTCTGCTTAAAGCTTACAACCATGACTTTTACACAAAGCAGAATTTATCTTTTTGTTTGCAAAAACCAAGCTCTTCAACTCTTTCTCAAAATAGTTGTTAATTCTATATTTCTCTTAGACATGTTTTTTTCCCGCTTCACTTAAATATTCGACTTCAACATCAATGCTTTGCCACGCTGCAAATTCTGGTATCATTCTGATACCGAGTAAAAACAGGGCCAGTATTGCCAATACCAATACTTTTTAATCTATAAATATCTTTAATTTTCAAATTCAAAAAAATTTTAATGACCCCTGTGATTTTTACTTTCTGCAATAATTAGTTAACACAACAAAACACACCTTTCACCTTTTCACCTAGTTTGAAACTGGACTTTTGTGTAAATGTGCCTGTCACTAAGAATTTGGGGTCACTTCTTCTTCTGCTGTTTAAATGTGCTATAAGCTATGAATAAAATAGACGTTACATTAAACATAAAAAGGTTCATTGTGCATGTTCGAGGTGTAGTTTGTCTTATCCAAAAATGTGATTTTTAAGGTGTGATACGTAATACTATTGATATTTGTATCCATCCGCCCACTTTTACTTCGCGTTCATGAGTTGTGTCTGTGTTCTTCGGCTGGAGAAATAAAACTGCAGGGTTTTCTTTAAAAGTAAGAGCATTACTCGGAGCTAAACATACACTAAA
>VURO01018755.1:30451-51727 GCA_015108175.1 Pelvicachromis taeniatus | reverse complement strand
TCCTTTCCCCCCCCCAAAAAAAAAAAAAAAAAATGGAAGCAAAAAGAGAAAAAGCACAGCAACTAGTCTCGTCTGTCTCCTTCTCTGTCTTTATGTGTGCAGCAGGATCAACAACTGGACACTTTAGGGTGACATTTTACTTGAAGACTTGCTTATTAATCAGCGACGCCTCATTTATAAGCACCGTGTAAAATGTCCTACCTTCGTCATTCATGCCCACAAACCTCCATAAAATGATTTCAGACGTGTGGTTATTGTAGATAAGCAGATGGAAATTCAACTAAATGTTCACGAGAGCTTCAAGTAAGATGTTACCCATGTAAAGAAACACTGTACCCACTGTCTTACTGGGAAATGTTGTTACAGTAGAAGGTTCAGTGTTGCTATGTACTGTAATATACGGCTTAATAACAATAATCACAATCTATTGTATTTGATGCATCCATTCTTCAAATCTATCAATTAGATAGCACTAGCAAAATGTGAATATGTAACTAAAAGTACCACTTCAGGCTGTTAATTTAGATTTTTTGGTTTATTTTGAAAGCTGAATGAATCTGTTATTATTACTGTGTTGTATTTTGCACTAATGTGAGGTCCTGTTAAACTCAAATATTTATATTGTAAACATACCCTTTACTTGTTAGATGCCAGGGATGCTCACTTGTACTCTCTTATTTTCTTTTTTGAAAATCTATTTAAATTCCAAAAGCAAGATGTGTAAAACAGATAACAGATAAGTTGTATTTTAATCACTTTCTTTTCTCTTTTTTTATTAATTAATTTATGCTCCACTTAGATGGAGTGCAACCTACATGTTGTGGCCATTTGATGAGCTAAAAATCTAAACAGAAAACCTTCAAAATTTCCTGCAATGATTTTCAGAGCGAGCTCTTTTCTGGTCTGACGCAAAGCCACCGGCAGTGGTGCACACGCTGCATAAATATCAGCTTGACGCATCTGGTTGCTTCACGCAAATGCCAGATTGTGTGCGCATGTTTGTGCAAACTGTGGTTCTGCTGACGTTAACAGGAGACTGTCATTGTTCATGTCCCTGCATGGAATATGATACAACAGGGAAGGAAAAACAACAATGAGGCAGCGTGAGAGAGCACTATGGACAACAAGCTGGAGCGGGGTGGGGGTGTGCTATTAATAGACATAGAGTGAATATATGAAGTTCATCTTCACTAGCCGTGGCCTGTATAAGAATCGCTCGCGCTTTCATGTGGAAGCCTTTGAAAGACGATGGTGTGCATGTGGAGTGTGTGAGCAATTGAGTTTCTGGACTGTGTGAGTTAAGTGCTCGCAAGAATCAGGACAGACACTTCTGGCCCTGTCCTTCCATGTCTCATCTCATTTATCTGTGAACCATATTCCCTGTTCTGTGTGTTTAACCAGGAGTGCATTCATGTACATGCACATTCATCCACCTTATTTATATATATTTATATATATTTACATATATATATATATATATATATATATATAATTTTATTTTTTTTTTCATGTTTATTCACTCTGGCCTGCATGGGTGTGTATGTGCGCGTGCTTGTGTTGTTGCTGCTGTTGTACAATCTCATGAAGTGTCTGTCAGATGTTTGCAGCTTTCCCATGGAGAGTGCCTACACATTCTGCATGAGTCATCCTGCACAACACACACACCCTATACGCACACACACTAGTATATAAATCAGGCATGGCGCCGAAATAGAATGACTGCATGCCCTCAGTTGCACATACACACACGTACACACATATTACATTCACACAGGCCTTGTCAGTGAAACATCATTCGCTCTCTGGCTGTTTTCCGCTATTGTACGTTCACCTCCGTAAGCATTACTTCTGCACAAATCCGCATAAATTGTGAGCCGTTTTCATATTCATTCTGTGTGTTTTTGCTTGGCGTTTGCACTTGAACATACTGAAAACCAATCCTCCTCATATCTGATTGTAGATAGCTGTAAATATTGTTCAAACGTTTCAGAGGAGCGAAGGGAGAGCGTGCAGATAAAGGATGCTGTGGTGGGAGCGTGCAGTCTCCTGTGCATTCTTTGTACAGTCAAAACCTCCAATCAGAAGTAGGACAGTTAAAGTTTTCTTCATGTGAAAGCTTTAAGTTTGGCTTTTTTTTTTTTTGTATGCTGTAGCAAGAAAAGCACTAACTGACTTTAAAGGAGGAACTCTATGGAGACCAGCTATTTTCAAGGTGACTAAATGACAAGTTATAAAATGAATAATCATACGACTGGATGCAGAAAGATGTAAAAGAACCATGAAATTGTGGAATTTTGATGAATAACTTAAATTCAGAATCGTTTTTGCAATTCCACACTCTTCTTTAATTTAAAAAAAAAAATGCTGCAGGTATTTTCATTGAAATATTACTTGTGTGATGATATTTTCATGGTTAAACTACACATTTAGTCTTAATATTGTTGGTATGATTGCTTATTTTATAACATTAAATATATTTATTGCCTAGTAACAGCTATGGTTTTGGCCTCCATAGATAACTACATGGGTGGCACAGATTTTTGTGTAGGACCAGGTGAAGTTTACTTGAGTTGTTTGCCACCAGTGAGGTCACAGGGTACTTTCTGTTCATCTTGCTGAGGAGTCTCATACAGTAAAAGGAGTGCAGTTCACATTTGTTCTTCCGTGGCTGCAAGGGAAACCTCAGACCATGTGAAGCTTAAAGAAAGCGCACTCAGTTGAACATTTATACTCAAGAAAAGATGTGGTTTTCTGATACACCGGGCTTTTGGCTACCAGCGAGGGGCAGGTTGTGCTCCTGTCCAGCGGGGCTTCATGTCACAGGAGCTAAAGGAAATCAGTACCAGAGAATCGAAATAGACAAGAACTCCCACTCTTCCTGCCAATCACTCTGGCTCACCCCTTTACATTTCATCTGATCGCCTCAGATCCTAACGAGCAGTTGTTGTTTTTTTTACAGACAAGAGGGTGTACGGCGAGGAATTTAGCCTAGACTTTGTGGGTAATGTAGTTTGGTACTATCCAGTCGCTCTGGCCCCTCATTCCTGCATGGTCCCTATTGGTGTTCCAGCCAGCATGAGAACAAGGACACAAACTGTGAATCATCTTTGTATTTTTTAAATAAATTCCTCTGCAACATGTATGGCTTTAGTTTTGCAAATGTGTTATTTCTTTTAAGCTCTTATTGTTTTTGTAAATTATTTTTCTTTGGTTCTTCTTCTTCTTTTTTTGTTGTTTTTTTTTTGACAAATTATAATGTATAGATATTTATTCTAGCAATAGTCTTCCTATTAAAATATACTGTGCTGATGCATCCTCTGAATAACTGAAACTAACACACACACATATAGAGAGGCAGAGAGAGAGAGAGAGAGAGAGAGAGAGAGAGGGAGAGATGATAATAATAATAATCAAATCTGCAAAATGATTTTCCTAATAAAAATATGAACTGAGGAGTGTTTCTTGTCATTTCTTTTTTCAATTTTTGTCTTTTGTCTTTTGTTTGACGTTTGTGTCACCAGTGCTAGTTCATGCAGTGACGCTCTAGGAAAACCAGTGATGTTATGGTCAGCCACTTCAGTCCAAAGACTTGGGGAAAACACACAGGATAAATACACATAAGGGGCAACAGGGTAGCAAGGAACAGGTGGACATGCAAAAGGGGAAAGAGCAAAGACAGGAAGAAAACTTAACAGAGAATAAATAAAGTAGCCTTCAAATAAGAGAGGAAATAACTGAAAGGATCCAAAGCATGCTGTACAAACCCCTGCATAAACATCATTGAGGAAGCGTATGTGGATATAGTTTTGGAGGTTTTACCCTATAAAATGTACGATATATCAAAGGGACAACATTTAATAGTCTACAATATTTCCAGCTCATCTAACATACTAATAGAAAAAACTGCTTCCATCTGCCTCATTTTTCATTTAAGTGTACTAAAATGCTTAGTGTTCAGTTACATTTACAGTAGTGGGCCAATATTTTCCTACAATTCTTTGCCATTTACAGTAAATTACTGTTAAAACCTACTACAATATTTTATTGTTCGTGTTACATTATGTATGCTGTTTAAATGACAAGATACATTGCAGCAATCCTCTCCGCTTGTTGACTTACATTCATGTAAAAGCTCTGCTGCTGGCATGACTTTGAAAGGGGTTTATTTCTTTTCAGCGACTCTCTTTAATACTTCTTTTTCTCATTTTTTCATTTTAAAATGTTCTAAAATAATTAAAACTATTTTCCAAACTCAGGATTGTTGACTTTTTTCACCCCTTGTCGCACAGCCATGGCATGCAGACTCTTTATAGTTTCTCAATTCATCACACAAAGATGCTGTCTTTGCAGCCCCCCCTACTCTCCCTTTCACTCTCTCTTAACCCTCCAACATCTGCTCAGAGATGCTGTCCCCAGCACGGTTGCTATGGAGACAGTGTGACGTTGACGGCGGTTGTCGCATCAATGTGGTGTGACCCTGGTGGCGGAGATGCGGCGACAGGCGGGTCTCCCATCCTGCTCCTGGGGTGGATTAAAAGATAAGTCATTCCCCATCACGGCCAGTGTGGCAACCCCTCTGCTGGGTCTTAATTACACAATCATCGTGTCCACATACACACATAATAATGAAACACCCTGGGAAAGTCTATGTATCCCTTTTTGGGTCTAAGATTAGGCTGCACATCTTTTTTGGCATACGACAAAAAAGGTGTGGGTGGGTGGATGCCACCTGTCAGGCTGTGAACATCTTTAAGTGGTGACTCATGGGCTTCCACCACTGATTTCTTAGAAAATGAAAAGTGCTGCTGTAATCCACTGTAACCTATGCTGCTTACACACACAGACTCTCTCTCTCACACACACACACACACACACACGCACACACACAGGATGGAGAGGGAGGGAGGGAAGCACAGGGTCTGAAATGGAAGAGACACAAATGAAGCGGGGAGAGAGAGCCAGCAAAGGGAGAAAAGGGGAATATGAAAGGTGAGGAAATGAAAGGGAAACGTATAGGCATCAGCATAATTTCACTGGTCGCTGGAAACGAGGCCAATGCGGTACTCTGAGCGAGATATAAATAGCTCTCCTGTGTTTATAATAAGCAGGAAGAAAAAAGGTTGCTATACAGCCACTGAGACGTATATGCACATCAAAACCAGAATATAGATCAGAATTCCCATCTCCATCAGCACCAACAGGGTTAAAATGGACTAAAACGGAGATTTATCTGTGAACAAATGAGATCCTGTGCACATCAGACCTTTTGCCTCTTAGTGCATTGCAGTGCCCATATTCAGCCAAGAATCACTGAGCAGATGCAGCGCTTTTTAGCTCTGTGTGGAGGAGTGGACTACAGCTTGGTGGAAACGGAGGTTGCGTATTTGTGGGGCCTGCCAGGAATAGAAGGAGAGGCCCACACCTCTCTAGAGAAAGTATGAAACTGCAGATGGGTCGATGGCGCCATCACGTGGTAACACAACGCACTTGAATCACGTGGAAACCAGTCATTTTTACTGTATTGTAGGGTACACAAATCCAGATGTGCATGCCACTATCTGTTACCTCGTGTCAGTGGGGAATACTGGTGGAAAATGAACAAACCAGTGCGCTTTAAAAGGACACTAGCTGTTATCCAAACGTGTATTTAATATAGAGGTCGTGTGGGTCATGCATTTAACACATTTGACATGACTTAAAGTATTTTCCTCCACAAAGAGAAACACTGTGATTACCATTTTTGCAAAGAAAACAGAAGCATAACAAGTATGAAAGTATTATATATTTTATTTATGAAGTGAAAATAGTACTTCTGATTTTATGGCATTTCTTTATTTATCTGCTATCTGCAAACACCAGAAACAACATAGAGCAAATAAGAGATTAGATTAGATTGGCAGAAAGTTCTTAAAAATTGGGATTTGGTCATAAAAAGAATAATAACAACCTTATGAGGACGTAAAGAGATGCATTTTAACCAAATTTCAATGGGGAGTTCGTTTCGTTCTTGCAAGTGTCCAATCTACACTTCAATACAGGAGCCACTAGGAGCCCCCGTCAATTCATATATGACTTGCATTATTTATTACTTTGTGTAGGGAAATGTAGTCTGCTATTTAAAATTCTGTTGCTTGGAGGATTCTTTTCCAGGATATATATATATAGCTATAGATCTTTAAAAATGCTACTTTGGGAGCCCCTTGCTAAATCTGCTGTCACCCCATCGGATCGAGGGAGGGAGAAGGAGAGAGGGAGGAAGAGAGCAGGAGGGGGGTAGAAGAGTGGACAGGCACTGGTAACGGAGGGGGAGGTGTTTGGCTCGGTAAAAACGGGGAGTGGACGTGCAGAGAGGGTGAGAAACCAGCGGATCTGGCCCTTTAAATCACCAATACAGCATATTCGGAGGTGAGTTTGGAGATTTTGGGCTATTTTTCTCCCGGTGCATAATATTTGTAGCGCCTCTGTGTGCTGCTGCAGCCCCGCATTCTCGCAACTGAGGGTGGCTGCAGCGAAAAGAGGGCTCGTCAGTGTCACGAATCCGGATTTCCCCAGCCCTTTGCCGGCAGAGAGGGTGGGGAGGACCGGGGACAGGGTCAGTGGAAGATTTCCTTCAGCTTGGCTGGACTTTGAGGACGCACGAGCCACAGTAACTGGATCTTATATGCCGAAGTAGGCCGTATGCCCATCAATTTGCATAATAGCGGAATATAATGGCATGCGCTCCGGTCTTGTACACGTTGTCGCTGGATGGGTTTATATTTGCCGGAGCTTGCCTCCCTCAAAACATGTCACCACCCTGCTCCCACGGCTAACAATCAGGGCCTATTTGCAGACCCGGAGCGGTGTAGTCTGGTCTTCACTGGGGAAAATGTATCTGGCTTTGATATGTGCACTGTGTTTGCACTCCCGTGCGTATTCGTCTGTATGTTGGCGTGCGTGAGAGTCTATGCGTGTATATGTGTGTAGTACGTGGGATAGCCACGGGAGAGAGGACATGCTGTTCTATCCATCAAAATGCCCGCATTGTGTTTTCACACGGTAGAGCAGCAAGCAGGCCCTATAGCAGAGGACATGGCTTTGTACTGTAGGCCCGATCAGCGCTCAGGAGCTGCTAGGATCAATAAGGATTGATGCAGTTTTGCGCGTCTTGAGAACCTCTCGCTGGTTGAGGCCTGTCCAGCTCTGGTGGTGTTTATGTTGTCCAGGCCGAATCAAATGATCCGCTTAGTGTAAATGTTTTGCTTCTACTAAGAAGAAAGGGGTTCAGTTTGGGGCAAGAAGGGAGAGATGTGGCTGCGTTGGGGGAGGATTTCGTCTGCTGTTTGTAAAGGCTTCTCTTCTCTCGGCACGGTATGCGCCACAGCAAAAAGTTTGCAAAATCAACAGGCTGTGGAAATGTAAGAACTAGGTTAGTAATGTCTATAAAGAGATAAATGAGTAATTTAAGTATAGCTGGTACTTTTTTGTATGCAGCGGCTGTGTCAGTTGAAACCACACTTGAGAGAAGAGAAAAAGCACACGTTTATGTTTCTGTCAAAGGGTTATAACTAAAGAGGATACAAGTGCTGCCATCTCCTTTAATATTAACACGTTTGTGCTGAAAGACAACTAAGTCCAAAGCATTCAAGAGAATGTAAACAATCCCTGCAATAAGCTTGTAGAGTCCAGTTTTTATTATATTCATATGCATATCCTCTGCTCTTGGCTCTCAGTGATGCTGCACGCTGTGATTTAGGAGCATTCATTAAATCCTGACAGATAATGAGAAGCGTAGAATATGCTGTGAGGGAACAGGTGTTTGTCTCTGTTTATTTGCACTTGTTATAGACACATCTGAGGGATATTTATTCACACAGCCATAACCAAGGGACTCGCCCCCGATTGGTGGACAGAAGGCCATGTGTACACAGTATATTTTAGTTCTGGGGTCAGGATTTGGAACTTAGGGTTAAAGAAAAAAGGATCAGAATCACTGATCAGTGCCACTGCGCGTATTTCTGTCTCTTAAAAGCAGTTCATTTAGGAAGAGGCATGTGCCACAATTTGCCAAACATTAACCGTTTCTTTTTGCTATCTTCAGTTTCTATGAATGTGTGTATTCCTAATTAATCGAAATCAGTGCAAATCTTAAGTCCAGTGAGTGTCTAAATGTGAAAAGAAAAAAGACAGAAGGGATAAAGAAATGAATATACGTTGTTCCTGAATTAGGATTTGGGTTCAAGATTCAAGATTAGGATATAAAAAAAATTGCATTTGGATAGAGGAAAGTCGATAAATGTCCTCATATGTCTGTTAATACCAACGTGCAGGCAAAGACAGAATGTGCATTTGTTCAGGTGTTACAGTGGTACTCTCTCGCTTCATTCACTCTTTCTCTCTCTCTCTCTCTCTCTCTCTCAAACACACACACACACACACACAATCTCTAATTACAGACATGAATCTCTGAGCGACTCCACAGCAGGAGTAATTAAAGCCGGACTCTCCTCCTTAGAGAGAGAGGGAGACAGACAGGAGACAGACTGAGAGACCTGGTGGTAACATGCTCATTGTGATGTATGTGAGGTGTGTACTGTTCACATGTGCAGAAACAAGTTTCATGCTGTGCTAAGCTGAAGGCTTGTAGGGATTTAAAAGGAGTTTGGGACCCACAGTACTCGAACCCCCCCCCCCATAAAACGGAATGTTCCACCACCGCCCGATCAGAAAAGTGGTCTTACAGGTGCTTTGTGAAAGAAAATGAGCTTGTGATGATGGATATGATAGTTAATGGATATGATGAGTATGACATTTTTCTCCTGTTTGAAGTAGCAGCTGCGTCACAATAATATTTTTTATTGCAGTTTTCATATTTGCAGTCCTTATCTCACCTTTAGTGTTTATTATGTTACTAACTCATTGCTAAAACAGTGAAACCGCTCTATACGTGAATATGTGGAAGTAAAATTGAAACCAACTTGTAAAAGCAAACAGAAGCTAACATTTTGAAGTGTGCATGACTACTGAACTGCCTGTTTATAACGTAGCTTTGTCAGCAGGCAGCTCACATGTTTGCCCATTCTTGTTGTACACAGAGACAAGCCAATGTAAGCTCAGCCGCCGTCCAGCTCTGTCACTGTGACTGCCGTTCCTGCACTGCCCAGACCTCCTCCATCCATTCATATTAGTGTTCAGACGGAGTCCTGTCTGCACACCATCAGTCAGGTAATACTCTGTTTGCTGTGGTCACTGTATCACGCTCCACATTCCCAGGCTGCTTAACCTGCAAAGTATCTTAAACTCGAATTTTCTTGTGAATTAACCCAGTGGACTCGCGAGTCCTCGAGGCAGTGGAATGTGGAATGACGGTTTATTTGAATGTCTGGATCACACGATTCTCAATCCCAAAGATCTCACTGAGGTTCATTACAATAACCTAATAATGTATTCCTGTTTAAACATGTTGTTTGTGCAGTGTGTGAATTACATTCAGAAGACAAATACCAGATGCTGATGTGTATTAGCATCTTTAATATAAGGGCTTTTATTTAATTGCTTTTTTGTTAAATGTCAAACTCCTTTTTGGTTACATTGTCGGTACACTCTAGCCTTCAGTCGTCATATTATGAATTTAAAAACTGCTGTATTACACTCTTAATTTGTGCTGCACCACTAAATAGTCACCTCACAGTGGTGCTATAGCTCCTCAGTCGAGGTTCTACACAAGCCTCTTAATTGATTTAAAACTATGACACATAACATGATTTCATTTCATTTCTGATCTAATGGCAAAAAGAAAAAAATATTACACTCTTAGTTGTTCGTTGTTCATTTTTGACTCTTTACAGGCTGTTTTTTTGTTTGGTTTTGTGCGATTAATTTTGATACGATATCACAGCAGCAGTGCTATAAAGGACAGTTTCATGGAATAATCAGGAAATTATCTAGTACTTAAATTCACAACTCTATTAGCTATATATGAAATGAATGTTTCTTGGTCTCTGACAAATCTAGTGAAGTACCAACCAAACACATCTCATTTCTTTTTTCACTCCTTCAGTTTTCTCCTGTGTTGGTGTATTCTGATGGATCAGTATGTCTACCACTAATAATATCGCCCAGGCCAGGAAACTGGTGGAACAGCTGAGGATTGAGGCAGGGATTGAGCGCATTAAGGTAAAACAACTGTTTTCTGCTTTGTTAGTAAATGTATATGCATAATTATTCATACACTTTTAAATGTTCTCCCTCTCTACTCATTCTTCTCCTCCCTTTGCTGCTTTTCCCTTTATTTACTCATTCAATGTTATTATTTCTTCTACCTCCAATGCCCTCCTTTTAAATTTAACACCTTCTTCGCCTTTTATTTATCACCTTCTTTTTTCTCCCTCTCCCCTGTGTCCGGTCAGGTGTCTAAAGCAGCAGCAGACCTGATGAGTTACTGTGAGCAGCACGCTCGTAGCGACCCTCTGCTGGTTGGTGTTCCCACCTCTGAAAACCCTTTCAAGGACAAGAAACCTTGCATCATCCTATAGCTGTTTCCCGCTTTTCCTACCCCTCTTACACACACACACATTCTCACACACTCTTGCACATACATATACATGCGAACACATAAACGTACACTTTTGCCATTTAAATAGATCCCTGCATTTACCGAGACACACCTTGGAGCTGCCCTGTCTGATCTTACAGGGCTGTCAAGCATCCACACACACAGAGAAACACACACGCTCCCAGAATCGCCACTCTGGAAAAGCACCATACCCCCCAGAGCAACAGCCAGGGGGGGTGGGTATGTTGTGCTCACAGTGGCTGAGATCAGTATATAACTGAGTATGATCCAAGGTGCTTTGGTAATATTCGCATATGCTGGTGAATTAACTACAAGTGTCAGCTAAACTTGAAAAGGGATTTGGACATTAATGATCGGTAGGAAATCAGCATTTTGTTGTTGTTTTTTTGTTTTGTTATTGTGAAATGAGGTGTTGGTTCAACGATGGGTAGCTGTGCCATAGGCAGGCAGTGGGAGGATGCATGTGCGAAAAAACGGAATGAGTGGTAGGCGCTAGGCCAATCGTGCCAAACTGGACCTCGTGTCCCATTAAAAGTTCAATAAATGCTTCTTTTTCTGTGGGAGATTTTATTTTTAAGTGTGAAAGCTTCATTCTTGGGTCATTTTGGAGCAAGTGGCTAAAGCCTTTGCCTTTATCAGACCATAGCATGTTCCCACCCAAAACTGTATCAACAGACCTTCTCTGCCTGCGGCCTCACAATGGCTGCCTGCAGCCTTTGGCCAAGCCTCCAGCTGTGCCAACCTGTACAATAATTCCTCTCTAGATGCTGATCTGCTGTCACTGATTCCACTGCAGCTCACGATAGCCGCCGCTGGCTGATGTCTAAGCTGACCCCAGTTCTGCACCTTTGAGAGCAAGCAGTGAACGGCTCTACACAGAACTCAAGCTATTAACCGCAGACGTTTACTGCATTTTTTCTTAAGAAATACTTGTTTGTGAACTCAATGTATGTTTTAGATATTTTGTTGAAGCATTACTTAACAGATAGGACAATACTGTACATTTTTTAGATCGTTTTCTTTTTACATAGGTGTTGCCCCTGGCGGATCAGGTTGCTTTTCCTGCTTGCATTAATGAAATAACAGGATATCTGGTTGTAAGCCAGGGGTAATACCTAACCAGATCTACTGTACATCAAGCCTCCCTGTGCATTACCCCAAGAGAGGGCGAGGCCACAGAATAATCACATCAGAGAATCAGTCTGTAAGGGACTGTGAGGCTGGAGGAGATAACCCAGACTTGTTAGTTCTTGTAAGGTGAATAGATGAAAATGAGGAGAGTGGGTAGTCTGAAAAAAAGGAGGCACCTCTCAGTTCAAGGGGTTTACATCTTGTTTTAATGCTTTGCAATTATGGCTATTAATCAGATTACCTGCCTTCACCAGTCTAAAGGTTCCAGTCTCCCCAGCATAAGAGCTCACTGTGGCGTTACCCCACAGTGAGCCGGCAGTCTCCTTTTTGTGCCCCTCCTTCCTCGTCTCCTCCACAGTGCGCCTCCTGTCTGACAAACCAAACTTGATTGTAAAAACTGAAACATGAAGAAGAAGAAAAAAATCAAGTTATGAGAAACAAACTAAGTGTATAAACTTTCTTTCAGACATGTGCAGAAGTGATAAGTTGAAGAGTAGCTGTATGGCTTTCTTTTCTTTTTTTTTTCCTTTTTCTTTTTTTTTTTTAAGTTCTCTTCTTTCTATGGAGTCCATGGAACCTGGTCAGTTGAGTATTACCCTGTACAGTGTTTGTAAGATACAAACTCAAAACACAGATGTCCCCTCTGTGGATGTTGGATTTTTTTAGTACTACTTAATCTGTCAATCAGGATCACGTCTGTCCTTTTCTTTTTCCTTTTTTACGTCAGTCAGGTTTTAGAGGCCTGCGATAGCTGAGGTTGGTTTCGGCCACAGATAAAACCGATGAGGATGAAACAATGTACCAGAAACAAAAGCTGTGTTTGGTTTAGAGTCATGCCCCGTAAGAAGATGAATCAACATCGGACCTCATTATAGTGGCACAAAACCAACCTCCTGATCTGACCTTTAACACCAAAGCTGTCCTTGTTTTTTTTGGCTTTTGTTTTTTTGGGGGCAACAGGCATCTAGACCAACATGCAACACACACCTACACCCTGTGCTTTGGGTGCTTTTTAAGCTTGAATCATGTTTATCAGAGGTGAAAGGTTAATATCTGCAGGGAGAATTGGTGAGAGAGGGGATCTTCCTTCCATCATATTTACACTTTAGCATTTTGCCGAGGCTTTTGTCAGGGTGGGATCATTTGGACATGGCTTATATCTCCTGACAGACGGTCACAAGGGTTCATCCTACTAGTTTCCTGCTTTCATGTCACTTAAGGTCAGTATGACCCAGCTGCTATACAGACTATGGAGGTGGGTGGAAAGAGTTGTTTGCACCCACACGTGCTCATGCGTACCTGGGAATGTGTTCGGTTTACGCAAATCGACATTAGAATTGTTGTGATTGTTACCCTTAGCAATGCCAAATTGTGTGAAAGAGAACAAAAGAGAATAAGCATGTTTCCCAAAATGTCAAAATATTCCTATAAAAAAATTCAGCTTTGTGATTAATTACGAGTTTAAACTCTGATCTGCGTTTTAGGCAAAACGCTTATGATACAGACAAAGAAAGAAGTATGGAGAGAGCAGGAGCTGGAGAAAGGCCATAGAGATGGCGTGCAAGTGTGCGCGCGTGTGTGTGGGTGCTTGTGTTTGGTAGGTGAAAATGGATGATTTGGCAGAGCGGTAGGTGGAGAGGAGAAAACTGAGGAGCGTGCAAGTGTGTGCGCGTGTGCATGGTCTGTGTGTGTTTGTGCAAGTGACACAGTGCGTAAGAACGAGCAGTGCCTCCAGTGCTGCAGTGCTAGATTGTAAAATTACAGTACTGCAGTCCTGCAGTTCTAGGTCAGGGTTAGTCTGACCAGAGGAGAGGTCATGTGATACCACAAGTCAGAACAACATGTATGGCTTCCACTTCCTCCTTTTATCATTCAATCTGCACATTTTGAAGAGTGAAAAACGGGATTGTGTCACAAGCTAAAAAATTGATTAGGTGAAATGTGGCAAAACAAATCATTTCTTTACCACTAACATAAGCCTTGGATACATAAAGGAGTACGTTGACATTTGAGGAAATGTGTATATTTGCTTTCTCCTGCAGCTGGTTAGCTTACCTTAAAGACAGGAAACAGGGAGAAACTGCTCCGTTCACCTGCAAAAAAAAAGGCCACCTCTCAGCTCTTTTAAAATTCTCAGTCAAGATGTTATATCACTTTGATGTTTTGCCATTATCACGGTGAACCATAGAGGTGCTGGTAGACAGGTATTGTTACAGCTAGCCTGGCTGTTTCAAGCTGTTTATCTTTATGCTTTAAGCTAAAGCAGGTAGCTCTAGAAGCAGATATGATGAAAGAGATGACTGAAGAGATTATTTAGGCTGATATAAATGAGCGGTGCTCTTTTACGAAAGGAACTACCTAAAGACATGTGATGGCACAGCAACAGTATTGACTTCTTCTAAGATGAAAGCATTGATTCCCTGTCAGGTTTCAGGAATCTCATAAACACTTTCCTTTCATTTCTTTGCAAGCTAAAGTGAAAGAGAATTCTTGCTGCAGAGGTTTCACACAAACAAACGTGCATGCATAACTTATCATCAGACAAATGTACATACACACACGCGCACACACACACACAGATGTCCTGGTATTGCCCAACATATACTATTTTTTTATTTTTTATTACTATCATTCCATCCCTGGTTGGGCTGCAATCAGAGGCACACAGCTTGGATTGCTGGTTTGTCTGACTGAGTGGTTGTTAGTTTGCCTTATAGTGGTGTATATCATGTAAATGCTGGACTTGGGGGTGGGGGGCAGTCTTAAACAGTCTTAAAAGTGGAACACATGGCTCAAGGTGGAAATTTACTGTTGTACGTAAAAATGCAAGCCTCTCGAAATTCATTTCAGGCCTGGTGAGGAGAGCCGAGGCTCCTCCCTGGTGGACTTTCATATCAAGCTTCTCTGATTTGGCTCCGAGCCCTTCCTGAGAATCATCTTTTGTGTTCTGATCTCCTGTGTATGCATACAGTATATGTATCTTTTTGCCTTGATTGATTATGAAGAAAATATATCTATTTTTTGTAACTGTTCTCTGATGTGCCATAACTCATGTTTTCTTGCACACTGTTAATATTTTGTGGATATTGCTGTTTAAAAAAGACGATATTGAGAAGTAGATAACATTAATAAAAAGATGATATAATAACAGACTTTTCCTGTATTGTTTTATTTTGTTTTGATGTTAACATCAGTGCATTTCAGTACGTTTACTGGGCAGATCACAAACATCAGCTACATTACCAGTATGAGCCTTGCAGAGCTGCTGCATAATATTAGTTTTTTTGATTATTGTCTGCAGCTTAATGGAACTGTAAAGATTTACAATGCACTTGCAGAAACATGCTCTCTGGCCTACTGGGTATATCATGTGCAGAGCATAATCCATGAAAGAGAATGCATCAAAAAGAGTAAACAAAGAGCAGAGGTAGGTAAAAGTCTCCCAGTTTGGTCATTTCACAGGAATTCCATTGTTGTAGCCGTCTCAGGCATTCACAGTGCCCTTTTGAGCGTGCTTTCAACCGTAACAAGCTTTTCTCCAAGTTTCAAACCATACTTCCCATGACCCTTCTGCAAGTCACAGCCAATCAGATGTTGGCTGGATGAGCCACGGCCTTTGAAAAGACACTCCCCTCACCAGTCACTACCCTGTGTGATTGTAAACAAATGGGATGTCCATGTGCCTCAATGTTCCTCTCTCCTCTAGCTGCAGACGGAGCTGTGACCAGCCATGTGAGAGCAGGGGGTGGAATAGATTGCAAAGCAAAGAGAAGCTCCTGAGATTAAGCACAGATAATAGAGGGATCAGAGGCTTCACCCACACACACGCACACACACATTAATACACATTGTGTTATTTGCATGCAACATTGTTGCAGGGCTTTAGCTGCAATATATAATGTAAACGTGCATTTTTCAAAGATTCTAGTTATGCAGGTATGGAATCTGGCTTGGGAATAAATAAAAACATTTGATATGCAGCTAATGCGTCTTTCCTGTAATGCTTCATTGCTTCCTGACTTGCAGGAACAGTAGGTCTGCATGAGCTTGTTTTGCTTGTTTCCGTGAGTTTCTGTCCCCACCCCAGTTTCATTCTCACTGACTTATGCTCACAACAATAGAAAGGTCTGGCAATGACAAAGACTTTGCCCTAAGTGTGCATGCATTTTCCATGACTTCAGCCCGACTGTAAACTGTAGTTGCGTGACTCAGCAGGTTCCATGACGCACACATGGCTTTTGTTTTGAAATCTGAGCAGAAGCCCCAGGAACAAGAAGAATTTATGAATAAAATAATTTATTTACTTAGATAACAGGGCACAAAATAGATTACAAATAACTAAAAAAAAACAATACAATCAATAAATTAACAGTGTCGCCATTTTACATTAGTTATTTATCAGAAAGGCAGCACTCTTGAAGGCACAAAGAAGTTGATAGTTTTACAATACGTTTAAAGCTGACTTGTCTGGATCAGACAGCACAGTCGTTCTGCATCATTGTAAATCTTGCATCCTGACTTAAATATATCATCCTTGGAGTCTCTTTAAAAAATTCTTTAGTTTCTTCAGTGTCAATAGGTCCTGTGTGTCTTTAACATCATTTCCATTTCAGTTTCTATGGTGACAATTCCCCAGCAGCTTTCAGCTGCTCATTTTAAGAATGCACACACTGCACACCCACTGTCTTTTCTACAGAAAAATACAGGTATTGTAAATGCATACCACACATACACATACCACACATACAAACACAAGCACACACCTCTCCTCTCCTTTCCTGGGACTCTCCCAGGAATGTCGGGTACAGTTTCAGCACTGCAACATTCCTGTCCAGTTGAACAAACAAGACTTCCAGGTATAAGCTGGGTGTGGATGTGTTCCTTTCAAAACTACTACTCGTCTTAATGTTTACTGTCACACCCATAAACATTGTGAGTACCCTAAGAGCAGCACAAAACAGATTGTGTTTTAATGGCATTGTAAAAACAATGTGAATTTTCTCTCTGTATCTTTTGCACAAGTACAGATTTTAGAAACCAGTGTCCAGTCCAGCTGTTTCACTCGTCTTTGAGTGGGAGTCCATGGTTTTGCTGATCATTAAGGATAATGGACTGGAGCATCTACACTCCAGGTCATCCCTTCTTAAGCGTAAAGATCCTTCAGTGTATCAGTATCTTGCCACAAAAAGTTCCTGTATGGAGACCCTTCAGCGTTCCTGCAGGACTAGTTCAGGCACCCACTGGTCAAGGCGTCGACTCTCCTGGCAGTAGGTCCCCACCTCCTGCAGTCTGCAGTGATCTGCCTGAGGATTCTGTGGGGGAGAAAAAAAGAATCATGTTCAAGGTTCAATTTGAACTGAAGCTGCAAATAGTAAGAGTAAAAATAACAAGGCGACGACAGAGAAAAGGTGCAATATGTTAGCTGAAAATTGTGCATGAAAAAGATCACCATCTGCCTTTCAGTTACATAAGAGGTAGCCACTGTGCTGAGTCAACACACCGTAACCAGCATGCAGTGCAGGTCTCTGTGCTCTTCCTGGTTCCTGTTGGCATCCACAGCTCCCAGCAGCTGCTGGAGTCGCTGAAACCCCGAGACTCGCAAGATGGTGATGCCGCTATCGCAGCAGAAGGACTGTAGCAACGTGAAGTGGATCTGCAGCGCCACATCGTTTTCATCGTCGGCTGCCAGGACGCACAGCACCACGCTGTCTGGATCTCTGAGAGGGAAGAGAAAAGAAAAAAAAAATGAGGAAAAACTTGTATTAACATGTCTGGGATGATCAGTTTGGGCAATGTACGAGAAGCACAAACCAAAATTAATACTTTCAACTCACACATTAAGAAGCTTGGCTGATTCATAAATGCCAACAGTGAGGCAGCCTTGTTTCTGAGCAGTTACCAGCAACTCCTCCAGAGCCAGACCTACAGACTGCATCCTGAGGGGTAAAGACAGGACATTTAGCCTTTTGTATTCTGCAATATGACAAAACACTGGTGATACTAAATATATGCGGTACTACTTCAAAAATCCCCCCTCTTCTATACAAGCTATGATCAGTTTCATTATCAGTTTCATGCATGGGAGATTGTGATGATATAAAACAAGCTATAAATACGGATTTTACAGTTTAAAGGAGTCTCACTGCAGGTTGTGCAACGTGCATGCGTAGTATTGTGCAAGCCAGTACAAAGTTATTAATACTGAGGTCTTATGACTCATAATAATTCATGCATAATCTGTGGATTTTGCCTTTTACGCGCATGCAGTGTCAAACGTTGTCAGCACACAAAAGATTGTAGCATTTTGTGCACCCAGACGTTAAATTACAGAAAGTCTCTGCGTTTCCGTCTCAAATCAAAGCTTTCAAAAAGCACTTTTATTTATATCAGCCAAAGCAATCCACACAACGGAGGGGTCAAAGGACGATCAGCATACCCTTCCAGCACATGACCGTGCACATGCACATGCTGGACCGGCATAAAAATAGAGCTCAAGCAAGAAATCTTACCTGTTCTCGATGGAAGCAAAGTTTTCTTCGGGAATCATGCTTGCAAATTAAAAACTGATCCCACTGCGTAAATGCGTGACAACTGCCGGTGTACCAAAGTTATGCCAGTCTCTTCTGCGTTTGTTGTTGGCAACGTTGCGTCACAGTTTTATAGTGAAGCTGGAAGGTGGGCGGCACCGAAACCAGGCGAGTTTTGCAATTGGCTCAAAAGAAAACCAACATCTCTTCTTGTCATGTGGCCTCGTGGGTTTGTTTGGTTATAGTGAGTGATGACTTTACGAGACAAAGGTACGCTTGTCATTCTGACATAAGTGACATTGTGCATAAACAAATACATCCGTACATGTGAAATGATCCAACTAGCTTCCGTGTTGGACTATGAGATAAAATTGTGTAATAAGAGCTTCACCTTTTCATAACAACGTCTTTACACGACTGATGTGATTATGTAATCATGACTGACATCTAGTGGCTGAATGAAGGCCCTCCCACTACTGAAAGACTGCAGCCATGGATATAAAGCAAGCAAGCAATTCGTGAAAATATAACATCAGTAAAAATGGAACTGGAGTCAAATTTGCAATATTTAACAAATTGAAATAAAGCATCTTGACTTTCTCTGTTTTCCTTTATTTTATTTCATTTTTACACATTAAGAGCAGGATAAGGAGGAATATATTTGCAAATTCATATTTCAGAAAATCCAAGTTAATTAAAAAAAAATGGACACAACAGACTCACGTGTCCATTCAAAGTGTGAGTATATTTACACTGATGCTGCTAAGAAGCTGAAACTCAACCTGACTTAAGGATCTACCTCAAAGCTGACCAGGACCCATGATTGGATCTGGATTGCATCTGTTAATGATTTTAACTGAGCTCAATTATTTTAGCGTCAGAGAACAAAAGGATGGCATGTTGACGTGACCCTGTGGCTTTTAGTTTAGAGAAAGCAGCGTGTTATATGCACAGACATGAAATGAACAGTGAATATTTATAAATGTTTTTATTGTTTCACTCATGAAACAAATATAGTTTTACTTTGTATACAAGGATTTTACTTTAAGATAATTTGCTGCAACCCTCTTGGAGAACCTAATTAATTGATAACTTTGAAAAGGTCTGAATTACAGTGTCTTGGAAAGATTATATGTTCTAAATTTTCAAATAATCTGTTGTTCTGTGTGTTCTCGATAATCAGGGCGGGAAATATCACTGGATCTGTAAAGCTCCATGTGATCATTCCCTTCCTGAGCCTCAACCTGGTTCTCAAAAAAGCTATCTGCAAAGTTCAGCATGTGCTGCACAGCACGAAACAGTAACGTGTCAGTGTCCTGGTCCAGGTCCAGCTCCTCACAGTAGTTCTTCACCGGCAGCACACAGGATAACGGGATGCCCAGTGACTCACTCAGCTCACGCGCCTGATTACACCGACAACACAGGTACACTGATTAAATGATCGTTATTGCCATGTCAAATTTTGACCTGCTACTGTAAATGCATTTACAAACATCACCTTGTTCTGGATGTAAAAGCTGCGATAGACATTCCTCAAGTCTTCCGCCACCAGCGGACAGGCCTCGTCTACTTTAGTCATCAGCAACAGCTGAGGAATTCCTGTGAGTGACAAATACAAATCATGACAACAACAGTTTACTGACACCAAGAAAAGGGTTACCTTGTGTTGCATGTCTCTAATATTGCCTTACATATTTACATATATATATAAAACTACATGCTGTAAAAATTTTCAATGTTTTATAAAAACATCAACAACAACAACAAAAAAGAATCTGCTGACCCAGCTGATTGGTCTTTTTCCGGATGGCAGTAAATTTTTCCAGCATTTTTTGGCTGAGAATAGAGACCTTGCAGGTGTCGACCACATACACCACACAGTGAATCATGTCACTCAGAGTCACATGCTTCTTATAGCCAGGAGCATCTGTTGGGATAGGGCCAGATGTGCTAAACTGAAGTACAAAAAAACATAATTGTTATTAATCAATCATCAGCCTACATTTTTAGCATTTAATCATTTACTATTTAATCAGTTAAAAATGCACCTGGTAGCGATCCTTGATGTGACCTGTATAGATGCTGACCAAGTCCTCAGTGTCCAAACCACCATTTTCCTCCAGCCCCATTGTGTCACAGAGGATCAGAGGGACAGCTTTACCACCTTTCCCTGCCTTGATGGTGTAAGTGCGAAACTACAGAAAAGATATAAAATGTCATTTAATGGGACAACACTGTACTGTACAGTTAGAGCATGCAGATTCAGTTATACAGAAAAACCTGTGCCAGTACCTGAGTGGTCACGCTAACCCCCGCTGTGCCAGCAATGGCCTGGGAAGTCATGTTGCCTCGAAATGCTGAGTTGATGGAGTTGAAAAAGCTGGACTTGCCTGCTCCAATCGGGCCTACCAACAACACACGGGCTTGATGTACATTTTTGATGTCAGGCTTATAGTTCAGGATGGCCTTCATCAGTTGCTGTTTTTGTCTAGAAGAAAGAAAATGTTCCCAGAGTGTAATTATATAATAGTTTACAGGATGACAAGCTGAAAAAGAGACAACCTTATATTGATGATGAACACATGATGAACAATTTAGTTTTTCTTAGAATTACAAAATCCAAGCATAAATGTATATATTTTACACAGAAACACCAACGATAACAGCGCTGCAGGCTTCTACATACTCAGCTGTCCATACGATGTTCCTCCAGGGCTTAGGCAGGAGATCTCCTAGGTCTACAAGTGAAAATTAGATTGATAAGAACAGGATCACTTTTTAATCATATCAATATTTTTTTAAAAGCACAGTACAATTACAAGCCTTGGTTTAAGCATAGGTTCATGAGTGCACATGGCCATTTCTGCAAGTAGATGATCACGTTTCTTAATCATTTGGAGATAAAGTATCTGAATTTCAGGAGCAGGACCACGCCTCCAAACATGCTCATTCCGGTTCTTATCTATATATGTTCCCCCAGTTCTACAAGCCGTTCATTCTTGTTTACATCCCCCCCCCCCTTTTTTTTTTTTTTTTTTTTTATTTTTTCCTTTTTTTTATACA
>VURO01018755.1:11730-26317 GCA_015108175.1 Pelvicachromis taeniatus | reverse complement strand
TGTAAACCCGTGGGGGGGGGGGGGGGGGGGGGGGGGTGACTGTTTAAATACAATCTGATTGTTAACTTATTCTTATTTACACTTTGGCAAGCCTTTCTACAACAGACCGTGTGATCATATCCACAATCCGAATACATACGCACGTTAACAAGTCTGAGCCTCACACGCTTACGATCATAAGCATTTTTAACTGATTACAATTGCAAGACTATTATTAATACCACGATTGCTGTAATGCTGTTAAATTTAATCTGGTACTCTAATCCCTTCTGACAGATTTGCAGTTTGCGCACTCATTTTCAGTCATCTCAGAGTCAGTAAATGTCATTTGTCAGTATTTCTGAGAGTCTGTTTGCTCAGCATAGTTGACGCTGCAGCCACAGCGGCGTAATCCTTTTTTTTTTAAAGCTGTTAAAACACAAGCGCAGCAAACATCACATGTACTTACAGTGCTCAGAACAAAATGCTTTACCACTCAATATGAATATTTGTTGTTGGACTCGCATTAAGAAATAAATGGTCAAATAAGTCCAATTAAAAGAAAAATAAACAAATGCCAGGCTTTCGTAATTAAGAGTTTGCACGCTTTCACCAGTTGCATGTTACATGAATAAATGTAAATGTTATTAAAAGCTGTCAATGTTAAAAGCAGCAAAACGGGCCCAGGTACACAGCACAAACTACGATCACATTTCAGTGCAAGCCTACACAAAGTGCCTTTAACCCCGTGTACATTATTTTCAGTAATCTATAGCATCAGCTTTCATGTAAATCTACGTCTATGCGGGCCGACATGCTTCTCTTGCAGTCATTATGACCTCCTCTCCTGTTTTGCACAGGGTCATGGGTCAGTGAAGTCATGCATTACTCCCCAGAGGGAAGAGCCCCTCGGTGCAAAAACACCCAAAAAGAAGTGTTATACCAGGAGGGACGAGGCAAAAGCCTCATATCGCTATCTACTCAGTCACGAACGTGCAGAAAGAGTTGCACTTTTCCCTGTAATATTTTTTTCTAACTTCCTATTCTCAAGCTTTCTACCTTAATGTCACAGTTTAATTTAGCCCAGATCCACCTTCCATCCTCCAGGC
Source organism: Pelvicachromis taeniatus (assembly GCA_015108175.1). Lineage (NCBI taxonomy): Eukaryota > Metazoa > Chordata > Actinopteri > Cichliformes > Cichlidae > Pelvicachromis > Pelvicachromis taeniatus. The sequence goes on along the minus strand of VURO01018755.1, from coordinate 25,229 downwards.
TGCAGATTCTGGTTTGTCTCAGAACTCGATTTTGCAGGCGGGGAAAGTTTCATCCTGCATGGCAACGGTGCTGTTAGATCCCAGGACGGTGATTCCCATTTCACGCTGTTTGTCCAAGGTCTGCTGGTACCACTCCTGCATCGACACTGATTCGAAGGTAGGGATCACTGTTACCTGCAGAAATACAAAAGGCTGCTTTTAGCCATTCAATAATAGCTGATGATTTCAGCATCCCGGTGGATTTACGGATTGTGGTTTGGGATTCAGCATTTTACATTTTCTCATTCAGGGGAAAACCATGTACATAATAATCTACTGTGTAATGTTTGTACCTGCATAGAGTCTGGCCATGATATCTTTCCATCCAGCAGAGCATCCAGGGTTTGCCGCATTAGCTCCTCCCGCTCCGGGCTGTCACCGCTAATGATGTAGCAAGAAGAGCGAACACACTTGAAGAAGTCGACACTCACTGTGGGAGAGGAGGCTCCAGAGGGGGTATAAGCCAGGTCCACATACACACTGACATCCCCAGCAGAGGTAGCCTTAGAGCCTGTGGCCGAAAGGAGAGGAGAAATTACAGCCTAATAGCGCTCATACACAACACTTAAATGTTGAAGTTGCCCTTAAATCACAGCTCATACCTGGATTGGATGAGGATTTTGCTGGTACTGATCGAGTGCTGGCGGAGGGTGTACGAGCTAAAGAGACGCTTCCCTTTGTGACTCCACTTTGGCTCACTGTCCTGCTTTTCCCTGAGCCTGATTTTTGAGAGGCCTCAATGACCTGATCACAGAAAAAGATCAAATGTAACACAAAGTTCAGTGCTTGATTTTGTTTGAATAGATTTAAAATTAAAATAATAATTAGCTTATTTAGGTTATACTTCACAAATAAAAATAATGTGAGTCAAAAGGTCCACTTTGAGTATTTTGATGGGTTTTTTGAAGTAACACAAAGCACTGCCCGTATTATATCAAAGTGTCAGATGTGTTGAAGCAGCAATTCATATAATGATAATTTTTACTCTTCTAAAATAAATACATAATGTTTTCACTTGTGACCAAAACCAATCAGTTATAGTTTAAGTATGATTAATCTGTCATATATTTGAATAAATCACACATTTTGCCTTCACTCTAGCAGACTAGACAAATTGCACAGACCTCGTTTATTAAGTGTGTGTCAGCACAAGAAAAAAATTCAACCTGTCTTCAGCTTAGAAATACAACCAATCCACCTGAAGCCACAATAAAACTCATACGCGGTCCTAACACAGGCATCTGTTTCTGCGCACAAGACAAACTCACCCCTGCTATTTTTTTTCCTCGCATGCCTGTGGCTTTTACTCTCTTGCCATGAACATCGGAGTCAAACTGGGGAACTGGCATGGAGGCGTCAGGATGTGGAGGCACAGGGGGACTGTCCCTGAGAGGTGCTGGAAGAGGGTCTGACGGCAGAGCCTGATGAGTTAGGATGTTTTGTGGAGAATTAGACGGCTCGCTACATGACTCATCCTCATCCGAGTCCAGAGCTCCATCAGCAGTGGTGGACGGACAGTCCTCAGTGCAGACAGGGGCGTTTGAGTCACTGGGTGACGTGTCCTTGGTGTTGTCATTGTTGTTGCCATGATGATGCGGAGTAAAGGCTCCTCTGGAGGCCTCGCTGGTGCCTGAGCCGGAGTCGGGCTGTTTAAAATGTTTAAACTCACAGGGAGAAACCAAACACAGGTCTACATCATGACCTGAAGCCTCGAAATGAAGTGTGCTGGGAGCCAAAGGTCGTGCTGCATCTGAACCCTGACCTAAAGATTTGAGAGGTTTCTTCATTTGTAAAGACATTCCTGCAAAATTGATGCCATTGGAGTGAGAGTGATAAATGCTGTCATCGCCCTCTCTCTGGCTCCCAGTGGTTGGTCCCTGCTCGAAGGACATGGACAATGATTCATCTACCTCTGTGGACTGAGGCGAGCTCACCTCTGCTGGCATGGAGTGTGTGGTAGTGGTGGCAACAGAGGGAGATGGGTCTGAAGATCCTTCCTTAAGTGGACCCAAAGGAAGAAAACTTAAATGCTTCTCTCTGGGATGTGTGGGGTTCTCTGGAGTGCTTTTAGGCTGGCATAGCTCCCCCTCACTTTGCCTGGATGACCCATTTGGCTGGTTAACATCAGCAGAATCTAGGTTACTCATCTGGGCTTGTATTCGGCTAAGAGCGGACCTGTTGCACCAAACATCGTCTGGGGACAAACAGTAAGGAGTGTGGCCTGCACTATTGGGCCGTGAGTCGGGGGAGGCTGGCTCTACAGTCTCCTCATCGGGGCTGACAAGAGCCTGGTTCTCTGGAGAGGATTGTGAGGGTGGACTATATTTCAAAGCTCCATCAAGAAGCGTGTACTCAGTTGGGGTTAAGTCTAACTGGACTGTACGCTCATTCTTTGGTGCCTTGTTCAAGGGAGATGGAAATCCTACAACCTTTTCAGGTTTTGTCGCATTTCCAGGCTGGTCTACAGGGCTTTTCTGCAAACCTCTATCAGCTCTCTCACCAGTTCCAGGCATATGTTGCACTCCATTATCACCACTCCCTCCTCCCATTATCCCTCCACTACCTGCTGCTTCTTCTACTGATCTGTCAGCTGTTTCATAACATGTGTCTTCTTTGCTCAAGCTTCCTAGGCTCTTTTCATTTCCTGGATCTCTGCTTTTCGTCTTATCTGCCGTTTCCACCTGTGCCTCTTCTCGTTCGATTTCCTCCCTTAGCTTAAGAAAATCAGCTGTCATATCCTCAGGGGTAGACATTTTGGAGCCACAGGGATTTTCCTCAGGGTCCACTTTTTTATTTTCCTGCTTAGTAACAGTGCACTCTGGATCAAGGATTTCTGGCACAGCTCCAGTGTCAGATTTGGCTGAGTCATTATTTGGCAGTGCACTGTTGACATGCAGCTTCTTGCCATCATTTGCTTCCTTTCCTGGTGGCTTTTTTGCTTTCTTCTCTCCTATTTTAGAGTCATTCTTTGCTTCTTTTTTGAGCTTCATTTTATTTTCGTTCTTTGGTTTGGAGGGGACGCCGTCCTTCTTGCTCTGACTGTTCTTTCTAGCTATGTTCCCGTCTTTGTTGTCAACCTTCTCCTCTTTTTTCCCATCCTTTCCTCCTCCTTTTTTTGAGGTATTCTTCTCTGCTGCTTTATCCTTTATGCCCGTCTCTTTTATTTTGGTTTTATCAGTATCCGTCATGCCAGTTCCATTTAATACTTTTCCTTTTTCCTTTAAAGACACATCCTTACCATCTTTCCTTTGTTTGTGTGTTCCCTCCTTCCCTTGTGACTTGACACTGTCCTGGCTCTCTGTCCTCTTGGTCTTTTTCTCTTCTCCTAGTTTCTCTAAGTCTCCAGTTGTCACTGTGGGTTTCTGGAGAAAGGCCAGCCCCTTTAGCTTTTCCAACCCCTGCAGCAGCTTTGCCTGTGGGGTAATGCCAGGGAAAAGCACCCTGACCACCTTCTCTTGAGGACACGCTGGATGCCACACAAGTAGAGCACACACGGAGCTGAGGCTGGTGAGAGGCAGAGTTTGGGATTTAGATGCTGATGATGCTCCATCAGGCCAATTTTGCATGAACGTCTGGTATTCCTGGCTGTTTTTGCCTGGGTTTAGGACATATAAATCCAGCTGCCCCACTCCCATCTTTTGGAAGAGGGTTAAGGGCTCAAAGGGGACTCCTTGCGGTCGAAACATTGGTTGCGGTCTGATGTCTAACTTCTTTAACAGCTGTAGGGTTAGAGCAGCCTGCTGGGTGCTCTTCAGTACATTGTCCACACCTGACAGGAGAATAATGATAACTTATGTAACCAATCAGTCATATCATTTTTTTTTTATCAGTTAAAAACTGTCATATGATATCATGCATAAGTAGATGCTGTTGGTTCTTGAACATTACTCTTGTCACTGATTGGTTAGTGCAAAACAAAGCAAAAAGTAAATAAATGAACAAATGATATCAATATAAATGCATTTATCAGCAACATGGATGATAGCTCACAGTTTGGTTATTTGTTCACTTTTTACTCTATTGTTGTTTTATTGCAACACTCACAGGGCTGCTGTTCCACCTGCAACCTGCTGGGGGCATTAAAGAACACAACTCCAAGCTCTGGAGAGATGAGCCTCTTACATGAGTCCTCTGTGGAGCAGTATAAAGAAAGAAAGAGAGCCACAATGTGTTATTTCAAAAAATGAAACAAATAAAGAGAGCATAATTTCCTTATTATTCCCTGTCACGCTACCTATGACATCCGTTCTCAGCTCCTGCTCAACCACCTTCCTCTCCAGGAAGGAGACGACACCAGGGAGGTTCTCCGTCCCGACATGCGTCAACAAAACAGCATCAACTCTGTCAAGGTGGCGGACCAGCTTCCAAAAGCAGGCCTGAGAGTCCGAGCCTCCGTCCACCAGCACCGTAAACCCGTTAACAGCAAAGAAGGCACAATCACCACGGCCAGCGGGGAACACGTAACAGCAGGGGCGGGACAGCTTGAGGAAACCCACAGTGGTAGGAGGCGGCAGCAGGTCAAAGGGGGAAGAAGGGCAAATGGTGCCAGAGATGAGTGACGTGAATTCCCCCAGAGCCTCCATGGCAGGCAGCACCTCTGGGGGGTTAATGCAGAGAGTGAAAGGACCTTGCAGGGGCTGGTTTTCCAAGAGAGTCTTTCTCCACTGGCCAATGTTGGGACAGCTGAGGGTCAGATGGATCCTGCTGGGTGGAAGTGAGGAGGCAGAGCTTTCCTGATCAAAAAACTGAAGAGAGACAAGTTCCCAGCATCATAGTTTGCTCACATTTACAAAAAATATGCAAATTTATCTGATGATCATTTAAAATGCTGATTATATTATGTGATTATACTTTTTATAAAAATGAGAGGATACTAAATATTGTATTGGATCTTTATAAACTCTCAATATCAGGATCATCCTCAATAATAGAGTAAAGCCCTGTTTTTAAAGCATCGTTTGGATGTTTTCCCAAAAAGTTGACTCTGTTCATCTGGACGTAGCGTTTCCAGTGGGAGAAACGTTTTGTTTCTCATCCAAGTGACTTCTTTAAGAGTTTTGCACTATTTATTAAAAGATTGTTTTTCAAGACGACAGTCCAGGAATTTTGAACAATTTTCTGACCCTGTATAAACTTAAAGAACGATCAGTAATATGAGAAGATACTGATTAGTCACTGCTCTAAATAAAGCCTGGATTTGTAGGTGATAATAAACGTTTACTTTAAAACTGTACTATTGTTACATGTATCATTTTAAAACCTCTGTTGTATTTTCAAAGAGTGTGCTTGAAAACATTATGCTTGTTCTATAAGCATGTACCCTCAACACATATAATGTTGTCTATACGCATGTTTCAGGTAAACTTGGCTTCCAGGTGTGACAAGTTTGTGCATTCAGATTTATTATTGCAATTTTTTTTTTTTTTTTTAAAGATCAAGTGTGGTTAAGCATGTACCTGTTCTGTTAAGATTTGTTTCAGTTGGTTTGGTGAAAACAGTCCTCTGTTAAAAAGCACGTCTCCGCTTTCCTCCTCACTCAGGCCAGCCAAGATCAACAGCTTATGGGCCGATTCTCTGGACAGGAAGGCAAACACCTGACCAGGGAACAGAGATGGCAAAATCAGGCCTAATCGAAAGTCAACAGAAAAGCACTAAAGATAAACGTAAAAATATAGATGGAGAAAAATCAAAGAATAGTAAACAGTACTGTGAAAAAGTGTGAAATTCTTCTAGGCAAGCTTTCTTGTAATTTGATTAAGGAAAGGTTCGCCAAGTATCTTGAAAGGAATTCAAATCACCTTGTACAGTATTTAATGACTATAAAATTGTCTCAACTTTGGCATTATTTGTAGGTTTGACTAAAGAAATTGGATCAAATGTGTTTTGTAACAGACTGCTAGCAATGAAGTGCCTGAAGATCCAATTTAAAACTGGCTCTTTTCTATGTTGTCTGTTATGTATAGACACCAAAGTGGTTCATTTCTGGAATTAGGTGTCGTTTTATGCTTGAATAATTCATAGGTCAGTGTTGAATGGCTTAAAAAAATCTTCTAAAATGTCCAGGTACAAGGACTGGACTAAAAATGAGTGAAAAAGCAATGTCAGAAAAACAAACTGTATAGGAGCTTCAGAAATCCTGGAGAACTATTGCTCAAGACCACTTTTTTCAACTATAAAAAAAAGTTTGGCTCCTTGGAAGCAAATTATAAAGAAATGAAGGGTCTCTCGGGACATTTCCACAGCTCTGGACATCAAATGTCACAATTCTTTATTCATCATTATTTTGGAAGAAATTATCTATAACCTTTGGACCACAGGTCACATAACTGAAGCTATCTGAGGATAACACCTCATAGGCCTTGTTTAGCTGTTTTGTTTACTCCACAGTTTAAGTGAATTAGTAGCTACAGGCCTAATTTTTACCATGCAAAAAAAAACACCCAAAAAACATGTATATTGAGTATAGACCAATCAACCATCACATTTAAAATGTTGATGGTGTTTATCACTGATCAGAATTGAAATCTCGGATTTGAATTTGTTGCCACTGTAAAGTCTTTGTACTTTTTTAACTTTGTGCACAATCTAATATGTGGTTATTTTTTTTATTTTTGGAGTCCTGCATTTAGGTCATAATCCTGAAAAACGTAACAAAGGTAACATGTCCATGCCCTGATATGACAGAGCTGTGATATAAGTTAGGTTGCGGGGGGGTTCTCTAAATACACATGCATAACTGCACACTGGTCTTCATCAGTAAATGTAAAAAAGTAAATGCAATGCAAAAAATGTGCCACCGATTTTCAAAAATGCAGTATATTATAAAGTATTTCCCTATATAATAGAGAGGCAAACTTTTTGTGCATGGAAGGAAATGTCATTGATTGATCCCCAACATCCCCTCTCTGGCATGTGTCAGGCTAGAAATAGTCAATAACAGCCACGGCCAGGCAGCCGCGGAAATGTTCCAAAACCAGTCAACTGCCACATGCTCCTTTTATCTATCTGTCTGGTGTGCGAACGTGTTGGACTGTCTATGCGTCCACATGAGAAATTGTGTGCTAATTGGGTTCTGGCTGTGATGATTTGAGTTAATTGTGTTTTAGAGCATGCCGGTGCTTTTCTCGTGAACACGAGGTGACAAACGCAGGTAGAGTTTTTCACAGAAAGCTCAACAAATCTGGATCATGTGTTAAAACAGGGGAATAGTGTTTGGGGGGGAAAGGGTGAGTGTTTTGGAACATGGCACCTTGCTTCGAGATGTTGCATATTATACATATTGTACTACATACAATAGCCCAGTTATAGAGTGGAAGTATTTGAGATAATAATGTTGTAATGTTGTATATTTATTCAAGGCATCTGCAGGCTAATGAAAATAATGTATATGTATAAATTCCTGCTGCATCTGCTTTAACATAGTAATAGCAATAAAACACCAATTCATACATTTGAGAAATTATTATGTTCAACTTATATCTGAATAACTTCATCATTTTAACACATTTAACTCATTTTGTCTGCTGCCCTCACCCCCTCACCTCTGAATGAACCTGTTCCTGAGATGGACTGATCACCACCTGAGTGTCCAACACTCTGGTACAGTGACGTAGACACTTATGCCCTGAAGAGGCAGAAAGAAAAATAAGAACAGATATAAAGAGAAGGACAAACAGACAGCCACAGGGATGCAAACAAGAGGGAGATAAGCCTTGAGTGACAGACTGGAAGCAAATGGGAGAAGAGCTCAAAGAGCAGAAAGTGAACTGGGCTAATCGGACGAGTGATTGACTCACTGGGTGAAAAAGTGGAAGTAAGAAAAGTGGAACAGCTGAGTCAGTAGGACTGTCTGAGGAGGAGATGCCAAGTTTCCTCAATCTGAGAAGGACATCCAGTCTGAGAGGTTGGACTTGGTGAACAGCTAAGAATACAGAGGCGTACTCAGCCGACTGGAATTTCATGACCCAAATATGAACAAATGTTTCTCAGTCTTTTTACACAAAGGGAAACAGAAAGGGCTCCTCGCTGGCTATTTCACTAGATGACATTTTGCAAAATTCAATCAAACATTAAAAATTTGTGGAGAAAATATCTATTTCTTCCCTTGACAATTAATAGACATATATCTCTGTTTCTATACATTAAAATAATGAAAACACAAACACCATCTGGCTAACTTAGCTTAGCATAAGGTCTGGAAATGGGGAAATGACTGTTTCTCTAGCACATCTAAAATTTACAAAATAGCATCACATATGTGCCATAGCATGTGAAGGCTGTCAGCAGTGACTCTGGAGTGTCCACTGGTGGTTAATGTAAAACCTCAACACGCTGATTCACCACTCTGGCAAATGTGAGGGCTCAAGAGGCAGGATTGTTAGCATTATTAGTATTATAGTAGGATACATAGTTTTGAATGCAAGTGAGTGCTATTGATTGTTGTCTGACTTTTGGACAAGAAATGAAATAAATGCATGCCTCACACTATTCATTTCTGTAGTAGATCTTATTATGGAAGCTGTACTACAGTGCAGGCAACCTCTCTGGATAGACAAGTGTCTGCTCCTTACCATTTTTACCACTTCACTTCACACGCATGAGCTGTGACACAACAGTTTAATTCTATTTATCGGTCTTTTTTCCTGTGCTCAGCTGTCCTTAATTGCCATCCATACAGAGAGAACGAGAGGTGGCACAGCTTGGCTGCAGGTTTCTATTGTTTTCTGTACCGAGGGCCCACCCATGCTCAACAATCGCCCTGTCTGACTGCTTCTCCACTTTCCTTCCTTCCTTCCTCAGTGACCCCAGATTGGCTGAGCTGACATATTGCCATGGCGATGGGAGTTTCCCCTGTAGGGCCAAAGAGTTTGGCAAGAAAGATGACGTCAATCTTACCTGCACCCTTGAAAGACGCCGTGTGATGGGAGAGGAATTCTTGGAGGTAGAGGTTCAGGTTACAGGATTTTAAGTCCACATCCCATGACCGAATACCTGACAGCAAGAAAATTGGAGGCTATACTGTCACATGGTGCATAAAAAGCCTACACATGTCCAAGTATACACAGAATATTAAAACTGTGACTGTTATCATTGCTAACCCATAGTGTAATTTATTTAAATATTCAATGCATTCAACCAAATCTGCTCTCTCTTTTTAATGAGCATAGTACAATGAGTATCATTGTATCATTGCAAATCTGTCATACAAACACAATAAACAGTCTGTGGCATTTCCTTTCAGCTGATTATACACATTAAAAACACAACGTACCAGCTTATATTGTACATTTAACTGTATTTGCTGTTTTTAGCGGGCATGTGAGGAGAACTTGAGGTTTTTCTTTGAAACACGTGACGGTAAGCTGAATGTGGTTGGCCTCGTGCTACAGACAGATGATGAAAACTGAAAAACTGGAGGAAATTATAACAGACAATTTTCACAATCTGTAGGACAAACAGTTATTAAATTACTAAATGATTAACTGATGCAGACATAATCTTTAGCTGCAGATGTGCTTTTAAAAAACCGAAACAGGGCTGTTTGTTCAGTTCATGAAAAGTTGATGACATTTTTGAAGTACATAGCTTTCACCAGACTGTAATGAAATGTTAATTGGCCCAGTTAGCTACAGTGCAGGAATATCAGACAGTCCGTTTTTCACACAGTCTGTCCTCGTCTTTCTGCTTTAATTTCCCTATCTATCCTGTTTTACATTAACTGTGTGCTGCACCTGCTGGCTTCCATATGATATCTACAGCCGCAAAACAGCAAAGCAATAAAACAGTAACTGTAATGGATCGTTATGAGTATGCACTATCTGGTCTGCAGTATCCACAATTACAGCTGTGCATAAATGCACAAAGGTTAATGGGACATCGCTTACAAGTGGCTGTGTGTTGACTGAAAATCCCCGACGCAACATTTTCCTCAAAGCTTGTCCTTACATAACTAAAAACTAGAACTGAGGCGAAAGGCAAAGCAGCCTCTCCAGACAGCTTTTAATTATAATGTGTCCGGAGGGATGAGAGGGTGATGCTGATGGTGGAGTGTCGCCAGATGACGCATCCTCGGTCAGTACGGTGGGGAAAAATTGCATTAAAAAAAAACTGCATTGTGCTGAGTATATCACCCCCAGTGATGATTTAGGCGAGAAGAACTTGCAGGAAGCTGGGGTTTTTTTGTAATCCAATTGTATAGGAAAAGCAAAATGGCACACAGCAGCTATGGGACGCGGGCTGAAATAAACCTACCTCGCTCTATCTCCCTGCTGATGTGTTCCGTCTGCCTGAGGCGAGCGGTCCGTCCGATTATGATGAGCAGGGAGTATTTGTGGAGGCAGAAGTCGAGGTTTGCGGTAGCAGCGCGCTTCGACTCCTCCTGGACCTCCCTCTCCAGCACCCGGCTGGACGCCATGTTGGAAAATTGCGCTTCTATGTGATGTCATTGAAAAAGTCTGACAGCGCCTTTTATTACAGAGATGACAGCTGCTGTGCTGGAATTCAGCCGCGCATCAGTGAATGGACAGGAAGAGGCTGAATTATTGATCACACGTGGCAAATGGATCAATATATATTTTTATTAATTGCCGACCCCATAGCAAATTACCTCCATGTATATTTTATAATATCCCATGCAATATTATTATACCGCAAAGGTGCAGCAGTAACACGCTACAGACCATTGAATTCAAGTTCATTTATTGGTATTTTCATCTTACAAATCTATTTATAAACTAACTGTGTGGTATTTCCAACAATCAAAAGAAAAATAAATAAATATATTAAAATATTATGACCAAAAAAAAAGTCTTCCGCAAGGTGCCGCAATCATTAACACAAAGATGTGACATAATAATCAACACGGACGGGGAAAAAAGACTCACAAAAAGACCTAATCCATAACAGTCAATGTATACAAAGGGGGGGAAAAGTCACATTCTACATCGCATTTTATTTTCTATCACAAATATCTTTAACAGTAGAAGCAGGCCTTCCTGTCATTTCTCACAATCGTCATTTCTATTCAGCCCTGAACTCTTCCGTTATTTCTTGCACTTCTGTTAATTTTTCCCCCATCACAAACATTTCAGAACATAGAAGTTACAAGCAGTCCCCCGTGGACAGCTACACAGCGTGCCAATACGCGCGCCTTTACGCACGGCGCACGGCTCCCCCGCGTCACACTGAAAAAGTAACATAAAATTAGTAGACTGTAGACAAAACATTGTAACATTTTAACGTTCGATTTATCGAATTTAAAAATCTTGATTAGATAAAAGCAAATGTCTAAAAATGCTAATTTTTTCTCTGTTTTAAGTTCAAAGAATCTTAAATTTAAAAAAAAAAAAAAAGAAAAAAGCATCCAATTCGATAAACGAATCAGTTTGTTGTACTTAAATGTAACAGGTTTTATTTCTCATTTGTCTGCTTACCGAAGGTAACCATCCATGCTTTTTTTCCAGGGGCATCTCTTTGCTCCTCAGTTTCTCCAGAACTTCTTGCAATGCGTCAATCTGCAAGGGGGGAACAAAGACTCACGGTAGCAAAAAAAAAAAAACGTTTACTATGGATTTTGTTTTTAAGAAAAATGCTGTTCAAATAATTTAAATAGGCTACCCTAAATACAGAAAAAAACAACATCCTTCTTTACAAAAATTACACCGATTTAACCCAACAAAGGCTCTCACCAAGTCTTTCTCTTGTTGGGTTTTCAGGGTGAAATCCAGCGAGCGCGTCTCCAATGAGGAGTCCTCTGCGTGAACAAGGCACAGGTAGGTGTAGCAGCAGATGACCGCGAGGAGGAGAGTCCGCGCACTGACCATTGTGTTCAGACACATACAGGAGGACTCCTTCTCTTCAGCGGGTGGAGCTCTTTTCCAGTAGACCAACGCTTCTTGAAAGTGTGGAGGCTGGATGCCTTTTGTCCACAGAAGCTGTCTTTATAGGCTCTTTGCAGATGCTGCTGACATCAGCCAGTCTGTGAAATATTCATGGAAACTTTGACATGGGCGACACTGCTCAGCACCTTTGCATCTTTAACAGGAAACGACAAGAGAAGATGAAAACCAAACGTCGATGTGAGACATTAAATGTTGTCAAAGTGACGATAAAACCAAAGAGTAATCAAACTCTTTTATCTAAAACTTTTTATTCCAGTCTTCCAATCTGTTTCAGTTAAATGATCCCATTGAATTCCCAACAAATCAGTATTTTTCACCTGTTTCTGTGGCCTTTTTGGTTAATCAGATATATGACTCACTGATGCGTCACATTGATGTGTCAGAATCAGAGTGAGAAATCAAAACATGCAACAAATTTCGCCGAGTAAAACAACGAATCTGCATTTTGATTGCACAGTTATCAAAAAGATGAAACAACATAAAAGACAACGACAAAACTGATTCCAATTTTTGGAAACTGGTGTTTTGCAAAGCCCTAATGATTTCATTGAAAAATACTGTTTACTGCATTAATGAAATGCACAACAAGGAATACCCTGGGGATATTTTATTTATTATTTGCATTTGACACTATAAATTATGAATTACCAATGAAAAGGTTAGGAATATACAATATTAATGGAATAGCACACTCGTGGCCACAGTTATCTTAGTGTCAGCATGTTCAAATAACATATTTGTTTTTGTGTAATCTATTATTTTTCTTTCATGCTTGCTATTGGTGAAGTCTAATAAAGGTACTCTCATATAGATCCCAAATGGGTTCTAAAAGATTAATACTTCCACCTATACCTTTTCAGTCAATAAATTGCGTTCTCTCCTTTTAATTCAATTCTTTGTCTTAAAAAATCTTAATAATAGCAGAAACAAAAATCCTTAATCATAAAGTCAAACTTTAATCATATCTTATTCTTATTTATCCATCATATTCTGCCCTTCTGATGTCACTGCTGTTCAGCAAAGCTTAAATCAAACAGGCTGACCAACACGGAGACCAATCTGTAATCAAGATCCAATTTCCTTTTGTAGGAATAACCTTAACCTTAACCTTAACCCTCCAACTAGCATCCCAAGAGTAATTGGAATGAATATGTGTGGCTGGCAGGCTTCTGTTTACACACCAAACCATATTACTGACCCCCACATCACTGACAAATCTTTTTTACCCCAGAGAGGTCGTTCATTTACCATGCTGGTCATGATCCCTTCCACTATGTTGGAAAAAAGACACAGCAGACAGCACCTGAGGGCCCTGTTCAATATATAAAGCTTATATGAGTCATTCAGATAGAATGGCAGGAATGGATAAAGGGATTTTGAGGTCTTTAAAAGGAGAGATGTGTAAAGAATTCAAGTACATATAAATTGTTATACATGTAATTTCCTACGGGATCAATAAAGTATACATTATTATTATTATTATTATTATTATTATTATTATTATTATTATTATTATTATTATTATTATTATTATTATTATTATTATTATTTATTTCTCTT
>VURO01018755.1:0-11710 GCA_015108175.1 Pelvicachromis taeniatus | reverse complement strand
CTCACACAATACATCTGTGTTACAGCAATGTGACTCTTTTTTGTATTATTATTATTATTATTATTATTATTATTATTATTATTATTATTATTATTATTATTATTATTATTATTATTATGTATTTCCCTTGGCAATGAATTTTTTTTATAATGAATATATTCAATATTCATTGTTAAAAATAGTTTGTTGTTGCTCACTTATACCGCGCGGAGGCGCCAGCGCGATTTTGAGGACGGAAACGATTGAACGAGCAACCGGAAGCTTATCTTTTACAAGAGGTGTTGTGACTTTCCAACGTTTCTTTCTGTGCGTTTGGGTAACATCAACAGCAAAAATGTCCGAAAGAAAAGTCTTGAATGTAAGTATATAAACCCTAAAGTCGTACTTCACTGCTGTTTTTAAAAATACTATAGGGACCAGAGCAGATTGAGGTTAGCATTGAAGCTAAGTGTGACGGTTTTTATAGTAGTAGTTTTTTATAGAATGTTCAATTTAACTAAAGCTGGTAGGTAGCATTTCTTTTTCTACTGCTGTTAATACGATATTATGTGTCAAGACTATATTGTAATAAAATTAGACATTAGTCGCATGGTTACACGTTTGTAAACTAACCCGTGTGTTTTGCTATCCACAGAAATACTACCCTCCGGATTTCGATCCGTCCAAAATCCCGAAGCTAAAGCTCCCTAAAGATCGTCAGTATGTGGTCAGATTGATGGCTCCATTTAATATGAGGTATGCTTGTCTTACCCACGTATGTCCACGAAGTTGTTTCTACTTTCCTGCTTAAACTAATGAAGTTTAGCTTTCTTACACTGAAACGCAGCTGATGTTGTAAAGGATACTGTTATCAATACACAACCAAACAACATGTGAGAAGGCAGACAAAAAAGCTCCCTGCAGCGTTATGAATGGACTGCTACCAACAGTTGTGGTCAGATGTATACACTCACCATGGGCGTGACTGCCATGGTAACTTTGGGCTTTTAACGATTTCATTGAACCGTGCTTTTTTCTTCTTCTTCTTCTTCAACTTGGACACGGTTGGATGTTCCAGCAGGACAATGATGCCAAATAAACATCACGATATTAAGCTTCTGGAATTCTAAAGTCATTAAAATGTATGGTGTGCAAACATTAAAAAACCCACAATTACCATGACTTTCATGCTCATGACTAGTGATGTAAACAAAACTGTATGTTTAGTGCTTTTTACTCTTACTGAGCATGCAAAGCAATCTTTTAAGACTTCAGACCACATTCACCCACTCACACGCAGCTGCCCTTTATAACATAAGTAACCCGGGACAAAGTCAGGATTGTTTTCATGCTTCAGTTCACATCAGTTTCAGAGATTTAAAGAATAAGATTTTAAACAGTGGGATGTGTTTAAAAAAGTAAAATCTACTGTTCTTAATAACTTTGATAAATGACCTTCATCCAGGACATAATAATCTTTTAGCATTTTTTTTTCAGTTTCAGACAAAAATGAGAGTATAGCAGCTGATATTGTGCTGTTGAAATGACTATATAACACAATCATGTATAAAAAGGAAAGAGCAGTTACATCTGCCAAGTCTATGCAAATATATAAAGATTTTCCAGATCTGAAGTAGGAATGCCAGCGTTGTATTTTTCAAGTTGTTGGAGAGGTTAAAGCTGTTGTAGATCTTTCTTTCCAAATGGAGACTTCCATGTCCAATATAGTCATGGTCGTAATATATTTCTACAGTGTTAAGGTTATTTCTGACTGTCAGAGCAGGAGTCTTGGTTGGTTTTATATGAATGCAAGAGTCTATTCATTGGATATGGAGCTTATATGCAGTAAAACAGGGTTGCTGCTCACTTACTGCACTTATAGGACTTTTGGCTTCTCTAAATTACTCCTGTCACTACAGTGTCATCATTTCTTCTACTTTGCAGGTGTAAAACGTGCGGTGAGTACATCTACAAGGGGAAGAAGTTCAATGCACGCAAAGAGACCGTTCAGAATGAGACGTACATGGGACTGCCTATCTTTCGTTTCTACATCAAATGTACCCGCTGTCTTGCTGAGATTACATTTAAGGTCAGTGTGAATAATATGATCATCAAAGTTGCAAGACATATCTAAGGAGATATCACTTATATTGGGCATAAAATACCGCTGACAATGTTATGATGACGTCATAGACTGACCCGGAGAACACAGACTACGCCATGGAGCATGGCGCAACACGAAACTTCCAGGCTGAGAAACTCATTGAGGAGGAGGAGAAAAGAATCCAGCAGGAGAGGGAAGAAGAGGAACTGAACAACCCCATGAAGGTCAGTGTTTTAAAAGTCATCCATTGCTCTTACTTAAATTGGCACATGAAAAACAGAATGAATGGTTTCCCAATCCTTGACTAGGTGCTGGAGAACCGCACAAAGGATTCAAAGTTAGAGATGGAGGTTTTGGAGAACCTGCAGGAGTTGAAGGAGCTGAATCAGAGACAGGCTATGGTGGATTATGAGGGAATGATCGGCCAGTACAGAGAGCTGGAGAAGAGGGAGCGGGAACGGGAGAAAGAGGAGGATGAGCGTGAAATGAAGTGAGTTGTGCATGCTCAGAAAAACGATCGGTAAAAATGTATCTCAAGCATGTTTCACATTTAATTGAAAATGCTTTTGGTTATAATGTCTAATACATAATTAGATGTATATTTGGAAACTAAATTTAGACTGTGCTTGGTTTAACAGGGAGATGTTGGAGCGCGCTCTCGTGAAAAGACTCCGGGAGTCTGACTCTGATTCAGAAACGGAAGAAGAGAGCAGCAGCAAACAGTCAAACAAGTCCAGCTCAGACAAACCAACAGATATCCTCACTACTGACAAACCAAGTGAGGCAGAGGTCAGTATAGCCAACTGGACTCATGTCCAGAATATCTGAATATCTGTCAAGATTATTTAGTCATGATCCTCAAGATTTCAGTGCTGTCACTTGAAATTGGTCGAGTGTGAATTCCTCTTCATTTTCCTGTTTTACCTCCAATATTTCAAAGTTCGAATAAAGAACTCTGATTTGTTTTTATAGTTTAGAGTTTGGAAATAAATATATTGGACTGTGTTTTCATAAACCTAGTCACCTAACACAGATCATACCCGGTATGCCAGTTTTGTGCTAAGCTCACTTTGGTGTTTTGTTTTGTTTATTCTAGAGCAGTGGTTCCCAAACTTTTTCCAGCCACGTACACCTTGAGACATGCCAGCCACAGCCACATACCCGTTGCTGCAAACGGCTGTTAATTAGTGTGTATAAATACATTGTAATACCGCATGAAAATAAATACTGCACAGTCGATTATTTCTCACCACCAAATGAATTTATTAATATATTTCAGTAATGACACGATTTTAATCAAAAACTTTATTACTTAATACAAGCAGTGTATCAAAAGATATACGCTGAAGTAGCTGCTGTAAAACATTTTCTGACATTCCATTGATGCGCCGCGAGACAGTATTGAGACAGTATTGTTTGATGATGGAATGGACTGTATTATCTTTTTTGCCTTTTCCCCCAACATTGTCCCTACCATATCTAAAGCAGTAGGGAGAAAGAGGTCCTCCACAACAGTGTGGGGTTTGTTGGTTTTAGTCACTCTGTAACTGACCATGTAAGATGCTTGTACTCTGTTTTTATTGATAGGGTCTGGCACTCGAATGCAGGTTTTACTTGTTGAAAGTGATTTTAGCTGTAGCTCAAAATATTCTCTTGGTTTATTTTTCAAATGGGGATGATTTGTCTCTAAATGTCTGCGCAATAGCGAAGGTTCCATTGAGTTGTGAGGCAATACTTTTGCACAATTAACACACTGTGGCCAGGAAAATTCGACAATATTTATAATATAATTGTCATCATATTTGCGCTTCTTTGATGAGGTTGTGTTACAATCCGAGGTGTCATGCTTTCTCCCACTTTGACGCTCCGCATCACACCCGTCATCACTTTCCACGTGACTGGCTCCAGCTATGCTAGCCACTTGGCATCCCAATCTGATGAACACATTGTTGTTGAACAATCACCTGTGTGGTCACTGGCAAATGCATCTTCAAATATGAGCTGATTGGTTGTAGTGGCCGATGTCTCGGTGGTAGGCCGTTTTTTTTTTCTTGTTAACCATTTGTCCATTTCAGCACTGCACTGAATGCTTGGAGGCAACTTCGACTGTCGGGTGTTAGACAATTGGACAAGTCACGCCCATGTATTTTGTCAGTGCAATTTTTTTTGCTGAACACCAGAGGGTGGTATATAGTCATGTATTTAATAGCCACATCAAGCTGTATTAGCGCAAATTTAGGCTTTTTGAATTCGTGATCCCCACTCCAACCCCAACCCTCGCGTACGGGGGGTACGCATACCCTAGTTTGGGAACCACTGTTCTAGAGCCTCAATTCCTGAAAAGTTTGGACACTGTGTTAAATGTGAATAAAAACATAACGTAGTGGTTTAGAAATCTTGTAAAACCATATTTTATTCACAATAGAGACAAGAAAAACAACTACATGTTTACATTGAGACTTTCTATTATTTCATATAGTGTTCGTCCATTGGCGAACACTATATGTTCGCCCATTGGGTTTTTTTTGTTTGGTTTCTTTAAAGCATCTTTGAGGGCTAGAGGTCCCGTTAACACAGTTGATTGTACCATACAGAAATCCAGGTTAAAGGTCTCTCATGACATGTGAACGTGATCCAGAAATACTGCCATCTTCTGTGGGCCAAAGCGCACTTAAAATTGACTGAGGCAAAGTGAAAAGTCATCAGCACTGTTTTGCTGATGACACCCAGTTATATCTCTCCTGCACGCATGATTCCTCTCTCCCACCCTCTTGCTTTACAGAACGTTTATCTGAATTAAAATCCTGGTTCAGCTCTAATTTTCTAAAGCTCAATGAGGATAAAACTGAAATCCTCCTTATTGGCACTAAATCCAACCTTTTGGAGGCTAATCATTCCTCACTCACAATTGATAACTCCACAGTTTTCCCTTCACCTCAGCCTTGGTGTCTTCCTAGACAGTTCACTATCCTATAAATCTCACATCAATAATCTCACCCGTTCTGCCTACTTCCATCTATGAAACATTAACAGATTACGTCCTTCTCTTTCCACCCAGTCTACATCCAATCTTGTCCATTGTCTCGTTACCTCCCGCCTTGACTATTGTAATTCTCTCTTGCATGGTCTTCCCCAAAAATCCCTCCATAAGCTTCAACTGGAAGCTTATGGACTTCTGCTGCTCGCATTATTACCAGAACCCCTCCTACCAGCACATCACTCCTGTTCTTCAGGAACTTCACTGGCTCCCTGTGAAATTCCGGATAATATACAAACTTCTTCTGCTCACCTTCAAGACCATTCATAACCTTGCTCATGTGTTTTATTCTATCGTCAAGTGTCCTTGGGTGTCTTGAAATGCGCTTTATAAATAATTTTTTTATTATTATTATAATTATTGAAAGCAACAATGCTGAAAGGTATGAACAGGTTTTAGAGCAACATATTCTTCCATCCAGACATTGTATTTCTGGGAAGGCTTTGCATATTTCAGCAAGACAATGCTAAACCACATATTGCATCTAATACAATAGCATAGCATTGTTATAGGAAAGTCCAGGTGCTGAGCTGGCCTGCCTCCAGTCCAGATCGTTCATCTGAACATTTCCAAAATCGTGAAATGAAAAATACGGCAAAGACCAATGACTGCTGAGCAGCTCGATTCCTTTATCAGATGAGAATGAGACAAAATTCCTCTCCTAAAAGTCCATCAGCTGGTCTCTTTAGTCCCAGATGTTGACAAACTATTGTTAAAAGATGAGATGATAACACACAGTGGTTTTCAGTTTAAACGTTAAATATGATGTTCTGTTTTCATTTACATTTTACACATGAGCTCAACTTCTTTAGAATTGGGTTTATATGTAAGGTTGTGGCAATGCTCACTGTCTTTAAATACAGAATTCCACAATCATAATGTACATAATGTGAATTTTTCATGTGTAACTGAACGAAAAATGTTGTACTGTATTTTCTCACCCTTTCTACAGGGAGCTTCAGCCGGAGGAGCAAAGAGGGCCAAGGTGGAGAGCTGGGAGAGGAGTGTCGGGACGCTGGGTGGTAAAGGAGCATTAGGTTCCCTGGTTGTCCGAAAGAAACCAGCAGTGACTGTGAGCAAACCCAGTTCAGTGGCGGAAACTGCTGCTCCCGTCTCACAAACAGGTAACACATCGGTATCCTGCACACTTTCACCTCTTTTATTTGAAGTCTCTGGCATTGTGTACTTGACTTTTGTTTTTCTCTCCCTAAACTATGTCCTTCGTGCTGGTACTTGTTCACATCTTTAATCAAAAGTGAGCTTTTTCTTCATTGTAAGGCACAGTCTTTGTTTGTCTTGTTTTTCAGATTCAAAGCCAGCGACGACAGACTCCACAGACGCTTCTAAACCCGTCACCACACAAAATGGGTCATCATCCCTCAGCCTGTTGGGGACGTATTCAGACAGTGACAGCAATGACAGCGAATGAGAACAAGATGACTCAAGTGACTGACACACAATTGTATGAATGGTGCAGAAAGGAATACAGTGCTTAAGCCGTGTTTGTAATGCTGTACAGATATTGAAATCTCATATAAATCAGCTTAAGGATCCCCCCCCCAGTTGTTTAAATCCTGTCAGATCCACAGAAAATGGATCTGTTTGTCCTGTGACTATACCACCTGTATATTTTAATGTTTATTAAAATGTCTGCACTGTTTGTATGTAGCATTTTCTTTTAACTTTGTGTCTTAAAAGCATGTTATAATTCTGGTGTTTCCAAGCCAGCAGAGACACATATGTGCATGTTTGGGTTATTTCTTAGCTTGGTCTCGAGGTCCATGCCCAAAGAGCCATCTACGGTCCAGGAGGGGACATCCTAGACTAGTCCCCAAACCAATTCATCTGGCTTCCTTAAGTGTGGAGCAGTAGCAGCTCTGCCCTTGTAAATGACCTGGCTCCTCACCTTGTCTCAAAGGGAGAGCCCAGACACCCTACACAGGAAGCTCATTTTCAACACTTGATCACAAAGCCAAGATAAAAGTCAGTAAATCAGTAATCCAAATTGAGTTGTGTAGTTATTTTCCCCACGGATGGGATTTAACTTTTATTTCATTTACATAAACTGACTCCACCTCAGGCTGCCAGCATTATTAAAAATCACATTACATACTGTGGTCCAACTCTCAGAGCCCATAACACATTAAGTAGTTGTGGTCAGATGTTTAGATACACACATCATGGGCATAAATGTCATGATAATTTGG
Organism: Pelvicachromis taeniatus; assembly: GCA_015108175.1. Classification (NCBI taxonomy): domain Eukaryota; kingdom Metazoa; phylum Chordata; class Actinopteri; order Cichliformes; family Cichlidae; genus Pelvicachromis; species Pelvicachromis taeniatus. The sequence continues at coordinate 4,383 of VURO01018755.1, read as the reverse complement.
GGCTTTTAATGACTTATTTGAACTTTTCTTTTACCAGGGTGGAATTGTTGTACAGCATACATCTTTAATGATCTTTATTAAACAAAGTTGCACCTTAGCCATACCCTTCTGCCAGCCATCAACAAGCTTCTGGCAAGATTTGAACACTCTTTTTGGCAGAATTGGTAGAGTTCAATGAAATTTGTTGATTTCCTCACACCAACGTGGCTTTTAAGCATAGTTCCCAAATTTTCAGCAGGACTGAGGTTGGGACTTTGGGAAGGCCATTCCAGAAGCTTAATGTTAGCCTGCTTTTTCTGTTCTCATTGGACCGTAGTCCTATTGGAACACTCAACTGTGTCCAAGTTTCATCATCTAGTTTTTGAATTGATGTGAAGGAGAAGAATTTGGAGGTAGGCCTCGTTCTTTGTCATTCTGTCCACTTTGTGCAATGAACTAGTTCTACTGACAGCAAAACAGCTCCAGAGAATGATGCCACCATCATTGACACTTGGTACACTACAGTGTTTATAGATTTGAACGTCTCAACCATGCCTCTTGTCATTGTGGCCACATAACTCAGGCTTTCTCTTGCCTGACAATCCAGTTTTTGACTTGTTCATGTGGTCAGCTGCACATTTCAGTCAAGCTTGAAGGTGTTGATTTTGGAGTAGCAGCTTCTTTCTTGGTCAGTACCGTCTCAGTCCACAGATATGTAAAACTTTCTTCGCTGTCGACCGTGACACGGGTGTTTCAGCAGTTTCCAGTTCATGGCAGGCATGAGCCTAGGTGGTTCTTGGGTTGTTCCTGACATCTTAACCAATTTTTTCTTTCCCATCTGAGGATGACAATTTGGGTCTTCCTCCAGTCCTTGGCAAAATGATGATACATCTGAATAACTTGCAATTATGTATAACTGTTTGATAATCTTGGAATATGCAGTCATTTCTAAATGGTTTCAAAATACCTTTGCATCTTTTGTGCAATTTTCTTTCTTATTTTCACTGAGTTCCTTGGACTTTTCCATTGTTCTGAGTATTGGTCAATCCAATGTGTCCTGTCAAATAAATCCTTTCTATGCTGGCAAAGAGAATCTACCAGTTGTAGTCAATCATGATCACCACTTAATAAGCCTTGGCCTTGTCAAGTTAATTGATGCTGTAAAACCATCAGCGCTACTTATTAAAATATATGGTGAGTGTATTTATATATTTAAGGCTGTATGTACATTTCTGACCCAGTGTGGATTAGAAAAACCAAAAATAGATTTTTTTTAAAAAATCACCCACCCAAGTAATTTAAAGATGTATGCTGTACAATTATTTAAAGCCCAGTTCAAATATATCGTTAAAAGTCCGAAATTATTATGCCCATTAGTGTATGTACAGCATATTTTAACATATACTTATTTACTTTAAATATAAGTAAATGTTTAGGATGTTTCCTGTATCGAGAGTTTGATGGATGGATTTCTCTGCATAGATTCCTGTTACATTAGGCATGTGTAACGCAGATAAATTGATTTTACTGTGTGTGCATGATGCAGTTCATGCGTGTGTCTCTCATTACCTGATTCTTCTGAGTCATACCCAGACTATTGTTTTCTTGCCTTTTGTTCTCTGATGTTTCATGTCACCCACATTTGGTTTGGAATAAATACAGAAGAGCTATATCGCAAATCTAAAATGTAGTATAGAGCAACTATATTGCAGGTTAAAGGTCACAGTTATACGTCACACACTCTTCAGTGTAGAAAACAGATGAAAAGCAAAATATTCCACGATGGCGGGGATTATTTTGAAAGAATAAGGATTAATCACAACGCTGCAGCTTAAACAGTGGATTAGGACGGGGTCGTATGACTTTAATGTCGACTCACAAAAATAAAAAATAAATGTGTGTCCCCTCCCCTTTAATCCAGTCCGCCGTGCCTGTGTCGGAGACTGTCTGCTCCAGTGTCTCCTCTGGTCCGGCTAGCATTAGCTGTCTGACCTGCTTGGCTCCGAAGCAAATTTTAGCCACTGCATACGTTTTACTTTGAGGTTGGACAGCATTAACAATAAACCCCGGATGGTAACCGCAAAGACGTAATTGGAACGGGTAACCGTCAATGCAAAGAAAGAGGGTGAGCCTAAAGAAGTAACGTTAGCAGAAACTGACGGTAGCTGCTACTCAGCTAACTTAGCTTAGACATATTAACACTGCAATGACTCCTATTTAATTGCACAGCTCATTACTCCAACTCATACTTAAACTAAAAGAAAATGGGATTTGTTAGCTTTTAAGCGCTTTATGAGTATTTTCTTTAGGAGAGAAATGCTATTCTTAATCCAATGTTATGAGAAAGTGATTGATTGAACCCCCTTAATTTACAATCTAATGCTAACTAGCGTTTTTCAGTGGACGATGAGATCTGCTTTGCTGTTTATTAAACTAGAGGAAATCTTATGCAAGCTAACCACATGGGTTCAAGATTAGGGGTTAATCTTGCCTAACCTGTTGAGTATATTGTTGTAACAATAGCTCACTGTTTGGGGGTTACTCTGTCAGGGAATATAATAAACACAAACGTGAAAGAAACCCGAGGTTTGTGCATTTCTGCAGCCAACGTTTTCTATGTTAAGTAACATTGTGTCCTACTATAGCACCTGAAATGGCCAATTTAATAATCACTAAACGATGTGATATGCGATCTGTTTACCACTTCATCCCCACAGATCCATGGCAAAGTGGCTGAAGGACTACCTGAACTTTGGCAACAGGCGTGATCCTCCACAACCCCCAAGGCCAGATTACAGCGAGAGTGAGATTTTGAGGGCCTACAGAGTTCAGAAGGAGCTAGATTTTGAGGACCCGTACCAGCACACTGATAAGGAGCATCAGAATGGTGGTTTCGGCTCCTGTAATGCCACTGTGAGCCTTCCCTCTTTCCCTGCATTTGGTTCAGTGCTGCCTAATGGTGTAGAGGTATGTCTCAGAGTCCTTTTTTTTTTTTTTTCCTCCTCCAGTCATGTGCACATGCAGCTTATGTCCCCTAAAAACAAAAAAACATGTGTCCCTTCATAAATTACCTCAAAATGACCCCTTTTAACACATATGCTCCAGAAGAGAAGTGTGCATGTTTGGGTGTAATGTTTGTTTCATTATCTAATGTGTTTTCTATCCATGTCTTACGTTTAGGTAAAACTCGTGTCTCCGAAACACAGACTGATTAAAGTGGACTCTCAGGAGTTTGGTCGCTGTAAAGTCCCTCTGAGCCCTGTGACTGTTCAGGAGGAACCTGTAAGCGTTGTTATTTCAGGCCATCACAATCTCAAAACATCCATGTCCATTGTTATTGCATTTCATTTGTGTAATACCCTTTATTTCTATCCCCCCCAACTAAGGTGGTTCCCTCTGCCCCGGCAGCGTCAGAGGCCGACGGAGATTACTCTGATCCTTTTGACGCACATCCACACCCGAGAGCCAGAACAAACTGGGAGCCCAAATCTGCACCAGCAGACTGCTGCAGTTACATGGAGCCATTCGAGGCCCAACGAATCATTTCAGGTTTATTCTAACATCTCTTTATCTCAAATAAGCTTTTCTCTACATAAAGGTTGCTACTTGTATATGGTGAAATACTGACCGTGTGTCCATTTCCACCATTTTTGTAATCTTTCAATACCTTCAAATTCATTTTTATTGTGCATTTTATTGAGGTACAAGTTTAAAAAAAAATAAACATAAATAAAGTTAAAAAACATATATACCAAAGCTTGAAAATATTGAGGGGATGTGATGTAGAATTAGTTACGGTAATTCTTAGGAGATGTAAAGCGGCTTCAGTGGTCCTGTACTAATACAAATTCTATGCTTTTGTTGTAAATTTTTAATAAAGTTTTCACTTTCTATGTTTCCTCTGCAGAACTGCAGCACAGCATCATGGCCAACCGGTCTGGCAGTGGAGATGGCAGCCAGCTATATGACAACCCATATGAGGAGAGGACTCGGCACCACCATCGAGCTGGTCTGCCTCAGAAGGTTGAGGGTGGGGTGATGGACGCAAAGGAGAGCAGGCTGCCTCAGGATGACGAGAGGCCGGCTGATGAATACGACCAGCCGTGGGAGTGGAAGAAGGACAACATCTCTAAAGCCTTAGCAGGTACATTTGGGTTTTTCTGGTATTACAGTTCTGTAGCTATTTGTCTTTGACATCATTTTCTCGTTGTGTGCCCATAGTTCAGTTTGAAGGGACAGAAAGAGAGCGATCACGAGGTCAGACAGAGCAGTCCAGGCTTACCAAGACAGGCGCTACATCTGCCACATCAGAGGCAACTACGCTCCGTCTTGTAGGTGACACCCCTTCTCTCCTGGGAGAGAGGGTGGATCCATCTCTGCCGCTGGAGAAGCAAGTGTAAGTTG
>VURO01018754.1:0-13801 GCA_015108175.1 Pelvicachromis taeniatus | reverse complement strand
CTGTAAGTCAAGTTGCGTGACGAAGAACGGAGCAACTAGTTAGAATAAAAAAGAAGAATAAAGAATAAAGAATTCCATGGATCTGTGGATCTCAATAGGTTGATGCTGTTTCCCAACAGCATTCACCCAATTAATGTGTATTAGTGTATTAGTTCATCCAATGCATCAGACAAGCTGTTTTAGGTCTCTTGCAGCATCTTCTAATCTACTTTTCTTCAGATTTGTTACACTTTGCAAACAAAAGGTCTTCAGCAGCTGTGTGCCTGTGAGGACCATATTAGGGCTATCCACTTGACATCACAAAGACCCAACAGTAGGAAATACAGACAGAAAACCTGGTTGGACTGGCAGAAAACAAAGAGGCATTTTAATGACTAAGTTAAATGAACAATAACAATAAAAAAAAAATGAAGATACAATATTTGACAATGGAAGAGAAATATTGAACATACACTATACAAAGACCAAGACAAAAATGGTCTGTAACAGAGTGTTTAGAGCAAGCTGCAGCTTCCTAAGCATTTAGCTTACCAGCAGTTCCTCAGTTTATCCAAAGACCTCATTATATAAATTTTCTGGCAATGTTAGATGTCCAATATATGAAAGAATATAAGCAGATGCACAACAGGTCCACTTCAATTTCTCATATTTTAAAAACTCGTCACATGTTCTGTATTTAAAGTAATAAAAAGAAAAGAATGATTGACTATAGCGTGCCATCATGAACCTGTTATATTTAAGCCATAATTTCAATTCCATGACCATATCAGCAGTCTGTTGTTATGTACAATGTAAAACAGTCTATATTTTACGAGGAACATGCCCTTTGTCTTACGTCAGAGAAACTGTTTGCTTTGGTCATCTCCCACAGACGCCTGCTAAACTCACAGTGGTTCAGAATGTGGACAGCTCAAACAAAAACTACGCAAAACCTCTGAGCCCAGGTTTTAACAACACACACGGATGTGTAACTTTCCTTTAATGTTCCTCACACACCATCGTGGCTGCTTGTTTACAGGGAAGCCTACTATAAACAACAGCTACTAATGTGAGGAAAACGTGGGAGAGGCACTGCCTGGAGTCCCAACCTTTGTTTACATTCTCCAGCCCTGACGTCAGCGGCGAGCTCAGGGCTTGGTGGATCAACAGTGGCCATACGGGAGGGTCCTGTTTACTTACCTGGGAAAATTACTGTAGCACTCTGCTACATCTTTAGCAAACACGAGATGGGGAGGATGGAAACAGAGAGTCAGAGAGAAGCGTAGAAGAGCTGATAAGAAAAACACTGTGTGGAAAAAGACAGGGGTTTGAAGCCAAAGGTAAAGCTGCACGGCCTTGTTAAGCAAATACAGGCCGCCGCAGCAGGAGCCGTCACTCCAGGTAACCTGAGCCACGGGCAGACGTCAGGCATCGCACAAGAGATTTCCATTTTAAAACTCTGAGCTTAGCTCAGTTAATAACCCTTTCCTCTCCTTGGATCGCACAGCTCGCCTGTGCATATCTCTGTAGATGCACGCAAACTGATTTCTCAACTTTCACTTGCCCCTTTCCTTTTTTCTCTGTTAATTCATTCGGATTCAAGTCAGGGAGGAACAGTTGACACTTGCCACTTTCCCACTTTGGCTCCACCCATCCTGCAGCCCTGCAGCAGCAGCTCCATCAGTATTCATAACAAATGTGACATTTATGATTTGGCTCTGAGGTATCGTCCTGGGGGCACTGTGGAAAAGCAGCTCCTGTGCCTGGTTCTCATGACAGTAGCTTCGTCTTACGCAATATATGCTGACAACTGCATGCCTTTCAGTAATATTCTGGTTTAACTTTCACTGCAGGTGAGCTGTCAAGGAATGAATGCACACAGGCCGCGCCCAAGTGCTCTGCCTCTCTGCCGCTCTGCCTTCTGTGAGCCACGGTTCAATCGAATTCCATACATTTCACTTTGTGCTATTAGTCATGAATTGTCATGTTAATACTTTCCAAAGGAATCCTGTTCATGCAGGTGGGGACAGCAGTTCTGACTTGAACTTTAGTGACACTTTGCCCGTAATCTCCTAGTTGGACCTGCTCTTACAGTTTCGGGCCTCGGAGGTGATCGCCTGTCTGCTTTTGTAACTCCTGTCGGGTGAAGCGAATGACCTCCATTTGACAGCTGCTACACCAGCAAGACACATAGAATAAAAAAAGTTTTAGGATACAAATAAAGCAATGAAGCTTATGGAGCATTCTCAGGAATATTTCAGCAGAGACCACTATTGTCAAAAGGTGATAAGTATTTCCTTCTACAGTCATTTATATTTGGCAGCATGTCTATGTTTTGGGATATGCATGTTTAGGAAGCACAACATCCTGAGTGATCAGTAACAGATATAACATTAATTAAGCCCCTGAGGTCTAAGTCATCATTAGTGACCCTCCCGGCCTTTACTTCAAACACTAAACCTGTAAGTACTTAAAAAAAAAAGTTTTTGATGTGTGTCAGAGTGATTATTTTTGTTGGCCCATGATCTTTTCTGTTAGGATTAGGGTTGGGGCCCTTACCAATTATGATCTAGACCTCATTGGTTTAAAGTTAGGAGCTGGGGTGATGGTGGGTTGCAAAGCAGCTTGCCAAGATGCAACAAGTGTGGTCAGGCTGAACCAGCTTAAAAAGTATGCCCCATATGAGATTTGCCAATTTTGTACCCAACATGAGCGCTCAATGCCCTTTACACAACATGCATCATCCAACGACACATGTTCATAGAAGCACATTTTTCTACATCTAAATGCCTTTTGTCTTACAGTCACACACCCATGAACGAATCAGGAGCAACTCGGAATTCAACAGCTTGCCAAAGGACACTGGTGACAACCAAGGAATCAAGAACTCTTTATAACAAACACAAGACTTGTCCTTGCTAGTATACGCTCCACTTTATGCAAAGGTAGAAAAAATTTAGTTGAATAAAAGTTAAAGGAAAGAAGAATGGCCTACTTTATATCACTGACAAAATATGTTCCTTATTCAAAAAATAACGCTGAAAAGGCGATTAGTTACAATTTTACTTGCACTGCCACATACACTCATCGCTCCCGCGTTTAACATAATGTGGTGTTATTTTTATATTTTTGTACTGACACATTATCTATTTCTAAACCCTGAGTTGAATTGCTGTATCTATAAACTGTCCACTTAGAAGACTGTATAAGATACATAATGACTCATCACATCACATTTGAAAGTAAAGTAAGAAATGGAAAAATATTAACACCTTAAACAAAAATGTATTTCTTCAACAGAGAGAACTAGATGTTCTCCATAAAGCACAAAATCTTCATCAAAAGCTCACATTTTGTGGAACAGTGTGTCCGTTTCCCAGTGTTAGAGCAATCAAACAGACGTCTATAGTAGGGTAAGACAGGCTAGAAGGGGGAAGAACATGATCCATTTTGGCAAGCAGAGCACTCTGCACAGGCATTTTAGGAGTGTTGCATTTAATAGATAAGATTACTTAACAAGTCAAAATGAGCTCATGTGAAGCATGGCTGGCCTGGGTAAAACATTTAGCACTGTTTCTGAGTCTGTGTGTCCAGCAGGAATGAAAGGAGAAGCTACGTATGCTACTAAGTAGCTGTGGTTAAATTCTTACAAACACGGGTATAAAAATCAACTGAGATGGTGATCCCTATATAGTACAGGCTTTGCACGGTCAACATTGTGCACATAAGGAGATAAATGCATGTATGTTGAAATTCAGTTGCGTAAAAGTGAAATTTCAGATTTTATGTAATACTCACAGAAGCAGAAGTGCACACAAAGAAACCCAGATTAAGGATGTGAGGGTAAATTATTCATGCTTGCGTGTTTGGTGACCTGGCCACTCGTAGCTTATATTTGATATATATGTGACATTTCAATAAACACTGCCCTTTACCGTCTTTCTTGGATCATTAATTGAAAGTATTTTCAGAAGAATATCCACACCTTAAAAGGAACCGATTGTGTTTATTTCCAGCTACATTGTCATTCTTGTCATACTTTCCTGGAGATTCATGTTTTCAAAATAATCCTTAGTTTTATACTGAGCTTGCAGCTCCTCAGCTCATCCCACTGCTTGAAGCAAGCTGTTTTAACAACTTTTAATCTGATTGGATGTCGCTGGTGAACTGAAGATTTGAATAGTAGGTGGGTGGGGCTTCTGCGCTCACAGCCAGAGTAGTGTAGCTGAGATACCTTCATGACACATTTTGGGCTCCTGAGCGTCACTGAAAGCTGACAGCAACACTCAGCAACACTCAGCAGCACTCAGCAGCCTGAGTGTTGCTGCTGACCATCTCAGCCGCAAAACTCAAGTAGCCTTAAACTGGTTTCTTAAACATCCCAATGAATTTACTGTATTTAAATGGCCTCCGCAGACAGCAGATCTCAAACCAACTGAGCACTGTTGGAGTGTTGTTAAATGGGAACACTAACAACAACTGTTCAATCTACACTGCAAAATCTCCAGTGTTAAATTGACACTAGAAAAGTTCCTATATGTGTCCATTCTTTTGAGTGTTATATTTTTGACAGTGTTATATTTTTAACAGTAACCTAGTCAGTGTTAAAGATTAACAAAGAAACTGAAAAATAACTAAAAATGCTAGTAATTTTTCAGTGTTAGAAAATCAACACTGCTAATGTTAGTCTCTGTTAATCTTTAACACTGACTAGGTTACTGTTAAAATATATCACTGTCAAAAGTATTCATTTAACACTCAGAAGATGGACACATATAGACACTTTTCTAGTGTCAATTTAACACTGGAGATTTTGCAGTGTATGCCATGAAGAATGAAAGCAGTTTGGAAGCTAAAAGTAGGTCTAATCAAGCGCTAGCAAAGTGTAACTGAGGAAGTGGCTGATGAATGTAGGGCTGAACGGTCGTTTAATGCACATTATGGCAGGTTTTGCCCCTCATGAAAGCTTTGGTTGAGAGGCTAACAAGATTGGAGGAATTACTTTGTAGAAATCCAGACAAACTGTTTCCGTATGCTTCTGAATTTTTCCTGCTCAGGCTTTCATGTCTTCCATTATCAATAAATGGTGAACAGTGATCTGAGTGGCTCACAGATGGGAATGAAAGTGGCAATGTGGTCCTCAAGTGATTCAAAGTTCAAATTGTTTTTAAATTAACTAGTATCTTCTCCCATCTTGTCTGACAGTATGTACAATGCTCAGATAAACTTTAAGAGCAAAAGGCTCTTGAGAAAGTGAAAGGGGAAAAAAATACGCTCTTGAAAAGACATTTATTGATGTCAAAATTCAAATCTGTTTGCACTTGAAACAGTAACTACACAATAATTCCTCACCTGTCATTCTGAATGAATGCATTTTAGGAGAAGCAGATTGAGTGTGATTTCTCAAAAGGTTGCGGTCAGATCATGAATGTCAGGACTCTCTTGTTATGTTGCATGACATAAATTGTTTGACCTGGTGGAAACACCTTTGGGATCTCTCAGGAGTCATCCATAATCTCTTTGAGTAGTCTGGTACAACTTTTCACAGCTGGCTCGTTTTTGTTTTAAGGGGAAAAATCGTAGAACACAAGAAGTCCCCGTTTATTACTGACAGATACTGGAAATTCTGCTGTGTGGAAACAATTTATCGTTGCAGAACTAGGTTGACAGTGGGCACATTATCGAGCACACAGAGTGAGAGTTTGTGCTGATCCAATAAATCTGCATTATGCCAGTTACCTATCTTCTCTGGAGTAGCTCAGTCGGGAAATGGCTTTTGCTGTTTGCAGTGAAAGTGAGCTTAATTACAGCAACAAAAAGCACCGATCTGGATTTGTTGGCTTTTTTTCTGCCTTAGTGTGGACAACACAGACTAGAACTGTTGTTGTATGCATAGGGAGCCTCCACCTGATCGAGGCCCCCGAGGCAGCAAGTGTCCTTCACTAGATACTGAATCTCTTCTGTCTCCAGCAGTGCTCTTTAGCTCAGCCTGACCCCTGGCCTCCCTGTGAAGGAGGGAAGTGAAAAGAACAACTCTCCTTTTGGGATCAATAGATTATGAAAAAAGTGGATGAGAAGGGGTGGGGGGTCTTCTTCATGGAAATGAAGCGTTTCTCTGGGGAAATTCCTTTTGAATTGCTTCCTGTGGGTCAGGATTCTAAATAGGTTGTGGGCCCATTAGTGATGGATCCCCTCATGGTAATATGTTTTAATGAGCATAAGTCCCTGGGCAAGAGACTACATTTGAGATTTTTGATAAGCAAGAGTTTAATGTGGCATTAGGCAATGTGTGACCTGTAAAGACTGCTGTGGTTGTATGTGAAACTCTGGAATTTTTGTAGTAGCAACAGCACCCGTGAGAAGTCAGAGTGTTAACTTTGAACCTACAACTCTCTAAAGATGTTTTGGGCTCATAACGACAGCAAAAAACCTGATTTGCATGATGCCTTAACCACAAGGACCTCTTTGAATTTCAGGCTAACACTGAGTGAAATTAGTTCCCACTTGTGCTTACTTTAATTGCTAGCAGATTGCAGCAATCACCGGTAGCTTGCATGAATGAGACCCAACAAACACCTGATATTTACTTAACAAGCATTAGTGAAACTGTGAAATGTGCCTTAAAAAGTAGAAATGGAAACTGTTCACCTTCAAAGTTGTGGCTTACCAATGCAGCCAAGAGGTTTTAATGTTAGGAAACTCAACGTATTCCAAGTAGTCTACTGGCAACCACATCAACCTGCTAATGACTCAAGTGTATGCATTTAGATTTTTAGGGCAGCACGTTATACCTCTTTATGACCAATTTCACACAACCACATGCCAACATGTTGGGGAATACTTTTTGCTAGTTAGCAGTTGCCAGGGGAAGACTGACTGGTCTCTAGGCCTGTGTGAATGGAGATTTAACAATCAATTGAACAGCAACTGGTAACATCCTCTCATCAACTGACTGGAAATGCACTTTTTACCCTTGTGACTTGCGGTTGCCAGGTGGTCACCATCCGGTCTCTAAATCTATGTGACTGCACCTTTGTGGCGCAGTTGCGCAGTGGTTAGAAGTGTTAAGAAGGTCCTGGGTTTGAATCCACTAACTGGCTTTCACCATTTCTGTGTGGAGTTTGCATGCTCTCCCTGAGACTGAGTGGCTTTTTTTCCCAGGTACTCCATCTTCCTCCCACATTTTCAAAGATGATGATACATTTTTCCAGTAATTTGTTTGACTTTTCTCTGGCCTGCAGGAAAGGTACTGTTACACAAGTAACAGTTAATTTATTCTAGTGATTATAAATTGACCACTGGTATGAATAATTATCTGTCTCTCTGTGTTAGCCCTGTGATAGACGGGTGATCCTTTTTGGGTTGGGTCATTTTATACCCTTTGACAGCTGGTATAGACTGACTTGGATTAAGAATAACGGATGGATGAAAATGTTTTTTTTTAATTAAAATTTAATTAGTCTTAATAGATATTTATTTGATGTACTTTAATTGACATGTAGCATTTGAGTCCTGTGAATTTTTTCCATAAATTATGGCCAGTTAGACACTTGAATGTGATAAATACAGTTAAACACAGATGCCACGGGACTTCAGCTCTCATAACTGTCTGCCCTGTAAGAGCTTGGGTCTGTAGTTCATAGAACTTTTTCTTTTTTTTTTTTTTCTCAATGACTACCACAGAGTAGATGCTTTTCCTCCATAAAAGAACTTTATAGATGCGAGCTTATGTTGACTCATGAATGCATCAATCTGCTGGTAACCAGCATCAATAAACATGGGTAAAACAATATTCATGTTTGAAGCAGCTCTTGATGTTAGAGAAATCCAAATTTTGAAATGACCAACAAACTAATTATAGTGCGATTATTATCGATAGAGCTTAAGATCATGTTTTGACTTTGACTCAGAGCAAAACATCAAAATCTTCACTACCAGCTCCTTTGTGTTGGAACTATTAAGCATCCACCACACCAAGGGACACAGTAGCGAAAAAAATGAAAAATCTCAAACACGATTACAAGAAAATGAAAGCCCATCACAAAAAGTGATGTTGCATTATCAGCTGCTATCTGGCTACGATATCACTTCAGCATTAATCCTTCAGCAGAATAATGGAAACAGAAAAGAAGGTAGTTTCCAGGACATCCCCGGCTGGTACTTAGCCTGAGGCACAGAAAGTGTCTATTTTCATTTTTGAAAATAAACACATTCATTTATGTCTTTCATTTGCTTTTCATGATGATCCAAAAATGTACTGAGCCAGATACCAAAAGGGGGAATATTGGCCTATTAAAAATCCTCCTTTTGCAGAACAAGCTTGTGATTTACAGACTTCTCCTCTTCGGCACTTACTGCTTTTTTTCCCCCCAGAGATTTGTTTGTTTTTCTCCTTTCTCTCCATTTTTCCCTCTATGTGAATTGTTGTGGCAGCACATGAAGGGGCAAAATTTGCGTGGAGCCACAATGGGGGCAAGCTCACTTTGACAAACTCCTCCAGTGGCAGACAGGCCACACACAGACAAACGTGCACTCTGCAGGAGGTGGCGGTGCATGAAATGAACCGTGCAAACGCACAAAGTTGGCGCGCACATTTCACACACATGCACCGACAGTCACACCTCTCATCGGCCTGTGCAACCACAGTAGCTGACCGCGGCTGCGGGCCCAGCAGGACTGGAATGCGACCTATTGTTGCAAGGGCCATTTAGCAACAATAGAGGTCCAGAGACAGTTAGCACCACAATACCTCCATGCTGATCTGTGCCGAAGCATCAGTGCTGCTAGCTGCTTGGACACCCTGCTGAGTGCATTTAACTGGTTGGGAATCAGGTCGCTTGTGTTACTCATCAATTAATGATGCTTTTCCAAGAATTACTTTAATGGCAATCACATAGCAACGGCACCGCCGCAAGAACACCAGGAGAGCTGAGTAAGTGGATCCACGGCGGGAGCTTTGTAGCTTACTTTATTAAAAAAGCATAAAAAATGAACATGGCACAAAAATCTATAACACGCACGAACATGTACAGTAATTATGGAAGCAAAGCTTCATTACCTCTGTCTTAGTGCATCGCCCTAATGTGCAAAATCAATAAACATTACACATATGCTTTCCTCTCATTTTAAATTCAGTAGTTAGTTACAGTTTCTAATCCCGGTAATGTTCTTTCAATTCCTCAGTTTAGTGATCAGCATGTCTCCATCAGATTCATGCCCTTTGGATTCAACAGCCAGAACGTGATTGTGTTAGGGACAGCCGGGTAGAATGTTTAAAGATGGCTACCCATTCACGAGTGTGAGAGACACACTGCACATCTCAGACGTCCTGTTGGGCTCTTGAACAAAAAATGAAACAATGAAGTACTTCTATATAAGACTAATGTTATTTAACAGCATGGATCAGGTTTCCATTATAAAAAGCAGTTTTGTAAAGTTTGTGATGTCTAGAGAAATTCGGTTTGGACGACAGGTTTTTTTTTCAGTCGTAGTGAATGGAAAGAGTAGCTTTTGAATCAGGGTTCATCACAACTCAAAATCTGAAATGCTTTAAAGCTCAGAGCTGTTTGCTGGTGCTTAAGATAGACTGATCCAAATGAATTAGTTAGCGGTAGATCAGTTGGAGACAGGACAAGGCAGAAACATGAAGTTTTGGTTCCTTGTGCGTCACATTAGGGAAGAAGTTATGTAGCCACTAAGTAACAATGCGGAACAGCTGCCTTCCAGTCAACAGTATCACCATCACTAGCAGGTCACTGGCTGCCCGAAAACCCCAGAATGAGGAAATGACACTATATCTGCTGGAAGGGAACTGGAAAGCAGTTGTCAATGGGGATTTCTTCCGACCTAGTTTCCATTTGTTTAACAATGAAGTGTGCTATTCTGTTGTAAGGAAGTTGGTATTATTATCATGGTCAGGTGTGTTAGAGACACTAATGGTGCAGCTTAATCTGCATGAGAGAGAGAACTGATATGTGCAGGTGTTGTGCAACGTCAGGAGGACAGGACGGCTTTTCATTGTTATTTTTATTAATTGCAACTATTGGGTGCAACCAGAAAGACTGCAGATAAATAATACCAACTTGTCACTGTGAGAACTCCAGTACAGTAATCGTTAGCTAAATATGCAGTAAGGAGAGAAAGTGCTTTTATGTATGACAATAAAAGGGATGAGACTCGAGTTAATGTGTATATGCTACAAAACGCGCAGCTGTTTTAAAAGCAGGAACCTGAAGCACCTGCAGCATGAGAATAGTCTTCTGGGGAAAATGGGACTGATAGTTTTTCTTTATAATATTCCTGCATCTGTATAGTAAACGTGTGTAGGAGGCAGGCAGACAGACAGAGATATGGAAACAGAAAGGATAGAAAATAGAATCTGAGAAAGAAGGAAAAGAGAAGTGGCTTTCCTAAATCGCCCTTTTACACACACAGCTACAGTTTACAGCAGTTGATCGTCCACTTAATAGAACCAAGAGGATGTGAGTCACACATAGCCACAAACATGAAAACAAAAATAGTTATGCTGCACACACACACACACACACACACACGCACATTTCTTTCTGTTTATGAGTCACAGTGCAAGTGTGAAAGTAAAGCACAGGTTAACAATGAAGGCAGAGCATCCAACACGTGGTGGAGGCGGAAAAACAAAAGGGTCTCATGAATAGATATTTAGCTGGGGCGTGTTTGGTTTCGTGTGTGGCTTGGGTGGGGTGTGAGAAGTGGAGAAATAGGAGCAAAAAGGTGTGGCACTTTCTTTTTTTCTAACTTGGATGCACCTGGATGTTGTTGTTTTTTTCTTCAGGTCAGTGTTGTGTACTCAACATTTAATAATACGGTAGTTCACACTCAAACCCACATTTTCTGCTACCATAACAACAACTCCTACTTCCCAAACTTCATTCTCAACCTTAAATGTTTTTCACAAACCTCTTTTTTTCCCCACAATAATCATTATTGGGGATGGATGGATCATAATTGTTTCAAATTTAATGATTTTTTTGGCATCAGATTTAGATCTCAATTTTACAGTCACACAAAAATAAGCATGCTTCTTCATGCTTCTTTGTGAAAGCATGGAAAACTACTAGCAGGATAAATTTCACTTCCATGCACTCAGATCATGGTAGAGTCCATGAATAAAAACTACAGTTTTAAAGACAAATCCTTATTTATTTTGTACTAGACCCTGGTGCACATCTAGTATGACTGCCACAAAGCCACAAATTCTTTCTATTACTTTTTGTATTTCTGTTTAAGCCATATGAACACCCCGAGTAGCGAGCCAAAGAGGCAACTTTTCGGACCATGCACTGTTAAGTTCCTGCTGGAAGAATGTGATGATAACACTTCAGGAAGTCACTGCTCCTGGCTTCCAAATAGTTCAGCACATAACCTCATAAGATGCATTCTCTTGCACCCGAAATCATTCAATGCAGTGCCAGAGGGGCTTCAGTTAGGAAACAATCCAAGGTATGCTATAGTATCCTCCCCTCAAAAGGCACTCCTAAACTTGTGCAAGAAGACCAAGAAGTCCTCGTGCTTGTTGGATAAGCCACACTGAGAGTTGATTTACAACAGTGTTTCCTAAGGTAAACATGCATGTAGCCAAGAAAATATAAAAGCTTGGCTACATCAGTCTGTGAAACTACAAATTGTCCAACTCAGGTGAGAGATTGCAACACGTTATATGCTGTTTGCTGCGGCCCAAACCACACCTTTAATGAATTCTGCAGCTTTTTTTCATTCTTACCCTGCAAATCCACATCTTTCAGTTAGTTTTCTGCATTTCATACTGGATGAATTACTGCTAACTTGTTAATAATAGAAGCCTATTCATATTGTACGCAGCCAATAACCTACACAAATGGCTGCTTAATAAGCTATCGGTGTAATACCATGTCAGTATCTGGCAGCAGCAAGTGTTATGGGTGTGACTCCAGGTACAGAATTGGCAGAACACAGAGTTTTGTCTGTCACACATCTGGCACGCTGACTATACCACAGGGTACATTTGTTAAATGGGCATACTTTTGCTTGTACTGATGCACCAAGGTGTGAGTTAAAAGCCCTTTGGGTGTACACGTAGAATACACGTTCATCTGTGCACAAAACTAAAATCTTGAGTTGGAAATAACAGAAGATTAAATACTTTAATATGAAATTTAAACAACACGTACTATTAAAGGTCAATGAAAGTCAACAGGTAATTCAACACATTTATGAAGGGCGATGTATTACAGCAATATCGGCAGGTTTATTAATGTCCTTTCAAATTGCTTTTAAATTATAAAATTATGTTTGATGTTCATTTGTCATCAGCCAAATGGGCAAGGCCTTACCTGACTGGACCTTTCTAACTTAAGGTATCTTTAGAAGATATTTTTAGCTTTATAACCGGGGTCATTGTTTTATAGTTTGTGCCATCTGTTCAGCACACCCGCAGTCTTGAACTCGTTAAGTGATGTCATCTTAACCATATATGCCATGCTAACCACAGTGTGTAAAGTTAAGTATGGAGAACAATCCTTTAGCAATGAAAGGCACTCCTCCAGAATTTATAAGAATAATTTTCGATGTAGTTGTTGACAGTTTCGCGAAAATTCATCAGGTCACATGACCAATAATCAAGGTAGTCCACGTTACCCTCTCCTCATCAAGGTCTGGGTTGGGCTAAAACAGGAGGCGCTCAGAGGGGATCCAGTGCTCAAAAGTTGCAGCAAATCTAATCTATTCTTTGTTTGACATTTTTTGTTCTTTCTATGCACTCTCCATGCAGATTACTGAAGAACCACACGTTACCATAACATTGCCGTGTTACTGAAAAATGTAATGTGATTACAGTAGCGGGTTACTTTGTAATCCTTTACTTCCAATACTGTCAATGGCAAACGGTGAATACTTTTGAATGCTTTTGCTTTGTAAATCTTTGCATATTTAAAAAGCGTGTGAAGTGTAGCATATAGAGAAACCCAAGTGAAAACTCCAAGTATGGAGAGAAGTTTTATCTTGATGCCTCCTCACTTAAGAACAAAATGTTCCATCCATTGTTGATTCATACACTGCTCACAAAAATTAAAGGAACACTTACTGTATTGGGCTTGGCATGAAATTAATTAAACCTGTCTGATAATTTCCTGGTTGGTTAAGCAGCTGAGGCCATTGTCAATCACTTTCAGCTGTATTGGTGTTCATGGACTTAACGACAGGTGCACTAAAGTGGCAACAATTAGAAAACCCTCAAAACAGGACTGGTTTTACATGTGGAGGTCATTGCAAGTTTCCCCCTCTTGATCTTTTTTGGCTGGTTTTCCACTCGTGCTAGTTTTGGCTTGAGTAATTATCCCTACTGGCAGTATGAGGCGATTCCTTAACCCTACAGAAGTTGCACATGTTGTCCAACTTCTCCAGGATGGCACATCCACACGTGCTGCAGGTTTAATGTGTCTCCCAGCACAATCTCCAGAACATGGAGGAGATTTCAGGAGACAGGCTGTTATTCTCGGAGAGCTGGACAGGGCCTTAGAAGGTCCACAACCCATCAGCAGGAACGATACCTGCTGGTTTGTGCACGGCGGAACAGGCTGAGCACTGCTCGTGCCCTACAGAATGACCTCCAGAGGGCCACTGGTGTGAATGTCTCTACCCAAACAATCAGGAACAGACTTCATGAAGATGGCCTGAGGGCCCGACGTCCTGTAGTGGGCCCTGTGCTCACTGCCCAGCACCGTGGAGCTCGACTGGCATTTGCTCAAGAACACCAGAATTGGCAAGTCCGCCACTGGCGCCCTGTACTTTTTACAGACGAGAGCAGGTT
>VURO01018752.1:14517-28180 GCA_015108175.1 Pelvicachromis taeniatus | reverse complement strand
ATGCAAATCTGGAGCACATTAAGAACTGCAGACACTGAACAGAACTACAACCCTATTTTTGCTGGTAAATGTAAACCACAATCAAAGTGTGTGTGTGTGTGTGTGTGTGTGTGTGTGTGTGTGTGTGTGTGTGTGTGTGTGTGTGTGTGTGTGTGTGTGTGTGTGTGTGTGTGTGTGTGTGTGTGTGTGTGTGTGTATATTGCCTGAGTGGAAAGCGCAAAATCAATAAATGAATAAATAAATAAAGATAGGCTGTTTAGTGGCCACAGGGTCAAAAATTGACAAACTGGATATGTATTTGCTTGCTAGCTGTTGGCACATGGACTAGTCATGATTTGACGGTTGTGATAAGTCACTGTTTTTGACTCAAAAAGACAAAAGGGTGATTAACTAGAGCAACCTGAGATCATATACCTCCAAACTTCCACATTATGAAAGAAACTAGAAGGATATCTGACCCAGAAATTGTGTCATTTTTCTTGAAAACATCAGGATGATGTCTCCCAAACCGAATGACTCTGAACAGACACCACAAATGAAAGGCCTTCAAATGGTGACAAAGGGATTTCGATTAAATCACAGAGAGGGGAACCCGTTATTGTGAGTAGACCAATTTACAGTATCCTGCTCTTTGCAATCTACGAATTTATTTACTTTGTTATTTGGCAGCCAGTGTCCCAATGAGACGTGACACAAACAGTCGATGAAGCACTTATACTTTCTGGCTAATTATGCAACTGACAGCTATAGCATGCTATGTACTTCAAATGAACATAAAGACATTTTAAAGAGGCAACAGATGAGTCTGGATAAATTAAGATATCATTTATCGTTTGAAGCACTGAGGAGCAAAAATAACACACACACACACACACACACACACACACACACGAAACGCAGATTGTAACATAATCAACCGTTTCAAAATGCTCCGAATGGACACCTATGTTCTTTAATGACTTTGCCTTAATGTCATCTATCCGATGGTCTTACTGTTAATTAACATTTGGCACAAAATCCACCACTGTTTTTTTTCCCCATCTCTGATGGATGTAAAAAGGTAATAATTACAAAATATATTTATCACATGTTCACAACTAGAAGAAAGTGAATAAATAATTAGTAGATGTGTTCAACATGAACATGTTAGTAATAATTATTTTATTGATTCTGACAAAATATCTAAAAAGGTCTTTATTTATTGTCAAACATGGCTTTATTTTTAAAATTCTTCCAATTCAAGAAATTCAAAGAAAGAAAGTCAGTTTACATATTACAGGATGGTCTCTTGTTATTTGCCTAGCAGTCCGAAAAAAACAACAACCCCAAAATATTCAGTTTGCTATCATGCTTGATAAAAAAAAAAAAACCTGTCGGCTTTAAAGGAAAAAAAAAAATCAATTATAAATAAAATGGTTGCAAATTAACATTGTGTGGCTTGTCTAAACTTGTCATAGAAATCATTAAAAATAAAGTCAAAATCCTCATCAGTAAACGTCATATTGCCTTCAGCAAGATGAGACTTGAATAAGAAAATGGCTCACAAAGGGGGCAATATTAGCACTTCAATGGTGTTGATTGATTTATGGCAGGGGGGTCAGGTTGAACTGACTCTGAGAGCACATGCACACATGGGCACACACACACATATACACCCAGACATAATGAGCATTAATCAAAGGCAGCAAGTAGCAATCAGAGTGAGATTTAAGAGGCTAGTGTGCTCGCACACAGCTGTGCCATTCAAACCAAAAGTCATCAAAAGACAGACAAAAAGTCCAATCCCTCAGCATTCAACCGAAACCAGTAAGATAAACACACAGCTAATACCCAGGATACACTCATAAGAGTGCTCTTGTTCATACAAAACCACTTCAAACAAGCATGCTAAGCATGATGCAAAGTGTCTATGATTAAAGCAAAACACATTGAGCTCAGTCTTTACATGGTCACTGAGACGTGTGAACTTAAGAGGAGGTAAAATGGCATGTGGCAGCACCGATGTTTAAAAAAAAAAAAAAATAATCAATATCCTACAGTATTTATGACCAAAAGAATGATATGCGATGGAAGAGTCAGTTAATGATTGAGATCTTGTGTGCAGACAGGGAAATAACAAGCCAAGTCATCTTTGAGTGGAAGTAAAAATAAGGGAATAACTTTAGTGACTATAGAACATTTTAAATATGCCTATGTCTTTGTCTGTACACTAATGTACGGGGGGGGGGGGTCGTCACTTTGCCTCTGGGTATGAATGTGCATTTTTGATTGGCTGGTTTCGCTGAGATCTGTTGTGCAAAAAGCGTTGGGTCAACAAATATGTCTGGATTATGCATGTGTTGCTTTAAATCAATTTTAATACGTGGAATGAGCTGTTAAAATGACAGGACTGGTTTGTGTGAGCAGAACACAGAAAAAAAAAAAAACTGATTACTTCAGCATGTGTCTCTTGTTACTGTGCATTTGTATTCCAGCAGATGCCAGACCCTTCTGTGGCATATGGCTGAGTGACAGGGCTTAAAAACGGCCAGTGCGCGCGTGTGTGAGCGTGTACGTGTACAGACACATTCAGGCTCTGGAAAGACAAAGATGTGATTGCTTGAATGTAGAGTGAGTATATTCAACACTTCCTAAAAAAACACACACACACACACACACACACACACACACACACACAAATTGGCTCACACACTACCAAGCACCTGTATGCTTGGCATGGTGGGCTTCACTAATTTGACACTCAGCAGATGCTTGAAGCTACTGTACTCATTAACACAAACCCATATTCACACGCATGGATGTAAATGTATGAGCTAGTGTTGAACAAAACAACCCTTCCACAATGCAAATGCACAGACATTACGCAAAGATCTGCATATAAATGTGCACGTGCGTATGAAATGAAGCAGACTAGTGTAAATTATTTTTATTAAAATATATAGGTGGTATGCTGCTAATGCTATTATTGCCTTGTACTGTGAAACAAATAAATAACAGAACAATAAGAGAATTTGTGAGTCCTATTGTGGGACTCCAACTCTATAATCTTGGACTTGAGGTAGTTAGTAGGTCCTGATCTGCTCTGAAGCCTTCAGCTTGATCTCCAGAAACAAGCCTGTTCAACTGCAGCGTAAGAGACTGACTGGAAAACCAGCTGAATCACACAAAGGACGACCAAAGGAGCAAATAACCAGCGAACCATCCAGCAGGGAAATACAAGATGGGAAGGATTGGGCAAGCTGATTACCAACTATTGAAGATGAAGAAATGTTACAATAAGTCGAAAAGCATATGTTTTCATGTCACCACGGCAACTGTAAGAGTTAAATCAATATTTCTATATTTAAGGGAATATACACAAGGGAACCCAAGTATACTGGACACAGTATGAAATAAAAGTTTTTGTCTTGCCAACTGTCATTTTATCACCTTTTACAGAACTGGCAAATTTCACCCAACTGCTAACAGCTTTTCAGTATGTGTTAGATTTAACGTAGCCATCAACATGTTCAATATTTTAATGATTGAAACATCTCAGTGTTCCATTTAAATGTGAAACTTACAGTAGCTTTAAGCCATGAATTAAAAAGTTTTCACATCTGAAACAAACAGACAAAAAAAAAAAAGTAGAAGAACTTAAGTCAGTCAGTTACTTTGTAAGTATGCAAATGCAATGGTCATGGTGAACAAACACCAGGATATGAGCAGGGCATACTGGAATATGCCTGCTGGTCAAACTATAGTGGTGTTTGAGCTAACACTTAACATAATCTCTTTTAAAACAAACCAACTTTTTAAATGATCCTTTAGGACCTCATTCTTAGATTTGCCTTTGTTAAGGAAATCTAAGCAACATAAACTAGCATACTGCCCTATGGCAGACTTCATTAAGACTTCATAATTTACCAAGTTATGCATCAAGTACAACTCTATGGTACTTGTTCTTTCTCCATATCCAAATCCCTGTTAATGGACACACACTCAGTTATACTCAGCAGACATTTACTCAAAGCAAGAAAAAAAAAATACTATACTAGATTAATAAACTAGCTGGTGCCCTCCATAAGTCTTCTACACAGTTCTTAGTTCAATCCATACTTGCCACTAAAGGTTATCCACTCATATATGGTGCATTAGATATGTAAACAACTTTGTCCTTTGTAATGGCCTGTAGGCATTTCATGCACACTGCTGCACAGTTACTGCCAAAAATGACTTTTTGACTTTTTTTAAGACCTTAAAAAAACAGGCTTAAACTCATAATGCATAGTTTTCAATATACTTACTGTATAGCCCAGCTCAATGAGACCGATCATGCATGACGGCATGTGCTATGATGAAACAGTGAAATGTTACGAACATAAACTGCACGTTAAGTAAAAAACTGTTAAATGGTACTGCGGACAAACTCAGGACTACTGCATTTGTTCAAATAAAAATGTCAGAAAATGTCTATAAATGACACTTGGATCAAAATCAGTGGAGAAAATGCAGGAAAAACTGGCAATTCATTTGTGCATTTACATTCTATGAATGTAAATACATGGTCCATGAAATTATATGATGTTGCCCAGAGCAACATTATAAAAACATCCCACAAATAATCAAACCTCAATCAGCAACAGCGGGATTTTTTTGTTTTCTTTTCTTAAATACAGACACATTCAGTGTATTTTATAAGAAAGAACCAAGTCACAGCATCAGCATATGGATTGTCAGTGCATTACCAAAAAGCAGAGATTCATATTTTTCTATGTGCAAAACATCATACACAAGATGAGACCAATGAAACCCCCAGTCTAAAGTTTTACAACCTTTAAATTAAAAGGTTAACACTATCTCTCTCTATATATACACACACACACAAATATATATATATATACATACATACATACATACATACATACTACTGCTTGTGTTGTACTGATGAAAAATACACAATTTTATTATAATCTGGTATTTGCAGTCACTTCTCTTCATCTCTCACACACACATACATACACCCAGTGAGATAGAAAGAAAGACCACCGAGGCCGTTACAGCCATATCAGAAAAACAAACACCACTTACACATGCTAAGTCACACACAAAACTGAAGCCCACATGGCCTAAAAAGGCACACATTCAAGACGATGCACATACAGTATATCTCCCAACTTGCACAGAAAAAAAAAGCAAACTAGAGGTGTGCTTAATTTGTTTATGCTGCAGTTCCTGGGAAGGCCTCAGCCCAGGGCAGCACACTACTTCTACATCAGAAGAGATGACTAGAACCGGTCTGCCCTGCTCTTAATGTCTCATCCATATTTTTATTTTATTCTTTGTCATTCTTGGCATGTGCGCTTTTAACAGGTCTGTGTCAACTACTGACTTTATCCTTGTTTTGTAGTTTGTATTTAATATACATTTGTGTGTGTGTGTGTGTGTGTGTGTGTGTGTGTGCGTGCGTGCGTGCGTGCGTTTCTCCCCATATCATATTCCAAAGCAATTTTGGAATAACCCATACAGAGATTGGGTCAAATGGTGTCATTACTGTACTAGAATACTATAGTACTGTAGTACAGCTGTAGCTATTCCCTTCTTCTGTTTTATTATATTACTTTCAAGTTAAATTCCTCATTTTGATTCTACCAGCAAAGCACAGTGAAGTTCCATTATGTGCTAAAGATTCAATCCATCACTTGAAAAGACTTCAAATAAGAGTCTGTGTTTAATAACGGAAACAGGCACAGACACATATTCACAGGTGGCCATTAAGCATTTGATCTTCCCTGCTTTCTTTCAACAGAAGCTTCATGTCATCAAGTCGGCTGACAAGCCCTCGGGGTACTGCTCCTTCCTTTCAAAAAAAATTTTTTAATGGTGTGACAGAAATGTGTCTGACTCAGAGATAAATGGTAGAGAAGGAGACCAAAATAAGAAAGAGACACAGCTTGAAACATTAGTTCAAGCTGTTTCCTTTAGTGAAATCTGCACAACAGTTAAAACCATATCACAGATACAAAAATTAAATCCATGTTAAATCACTAAAGATGTAAATTAAGTGCAGCTTATAGAAGGAACATGTCCCTCTTAGACATCAGCATTACTCCTGCAGGTAATACTTCCAGTAACCATTATTAATAAATGTAAGTTGATAGTTAATTTAAATTTAGTTGATCATTTACTGTAACTTAGCCTAAATTGCTTTTTTTTTTTTTTTTAAATTTAGTTCCTTCCTGTTAAGCAACGAATGATCATTAATGTTTAATAACTGGTTGCAAATTGGTTTAGAGAGCATTTGCATGGTTATCTAAAGCTGAAACGAATGTTTATAAAAATCAGCAAATTACTGCTATTAAGTGATGATGTGTGTGTGTGTATATATATATATATATATATATATATATATATATATATATATATAGAGAGAGAGAGAGAGAGAGAGAGAGAGAGAGAGAGAGAGAGAGAGCGAGCAGTATATAAGCATACAAGGCTCAAGTGTGTCCCATGGGGTCTATGTGAAGAGCTGATACATTCCAGTACTGACACTGAAGGACACCTAGTGCTCTGACGAATAGGCACCATTCAAGATTTTGTCAATTATTGATCTGAAATGAAGCCTTTATTAGAAAATGACAAAAACAAATTGATAATCAATATATAATAATACATAAAGTGTGTCCAGATCATCAGACTGTAGCTTATTAGCTATAATACAATATCTAATTAAATATAATAATAATAATAATAATAATAATAATAATAATACATTTTATTTATAGGCACCTTTAAGACCCTCAAGGTCATCTTACAATAGTATAAAACAGTAGCAACAATACAATAAAATAAGATATAGCAAACTAAAATTTAAACATAATGTAAATGAGGAAAAAAAACAAGCATGAAAGTATAAAAGCTACACAAGGTAAAAATAGACTAAGAAGGACTCAAGGGTATGCAATTCTAAATTAATGGGTTTTGAGACGTGATTTAAAAGTGGTGGCAGAGTTTGTGGTCCGGAGATCTGGTGGAAGTGCATTCCAAAGTCTTGGGGCAAAAGGGCTCCGAGTCCCATGGATGGAAATATATAATTCCTAAAATATTATTTTTTATTACACAAACTAATAACATTACTTATGGTAAATCTGAGCTATACTGTTAATAAAATCAAAATCTGCTATGATGAGTTTATTGAAAAGCATTCATTTGATCAATTTTGCGAGTTTTGTATCAAATTTAGCATAAATAATCACAGAGTTTAATGCTAATGGAAAAGACATGGAATCGTGGCATTCCTTGATTGAGGTGGTTATATATTTCACCAATACTCATCTCCCTATCATCCGGTGTGCTCAAGATTTCTTCAGTAACTTACAAGGTTGACTAATACCCTACAAGTGAGACAATGCCTCAAAGCCACACGAGAAATGTGTTGACAAAGCTCGACCCTGAACCACCACAGGCCAAGCCACTACATGTGTTCTCAGACACCCCTTCTTGCATCCTTTGGCTTTCTAAAGTGTCAATTAAAAGTAATCAGATCAGGACAGGCCAGTTATTAACTTCATGAAAATCACAATAACCCAAGTTCCTGAAAGCCAACAAAATGAGAGGGTGTGACAAAAAACAACAACAGCAAAAAACGGACAAATAAAGTGCATTTGAACCTCACCTGCTCCCATTCAGCTTTTTATTTGCTTCTTTGCAGGCATGAAATACAAACTTGGGTGAAAACAAATAGTCGATGCAGTCGAGAGAAAGAGAAAATCCCTGATGCCTTTCTGCTCTTTAATGGGCTTAAAGTTCATTTTTTTCCACTGGCAGGACTTCAAACAACTATACTTCACTTCAACAAGCCTGGACTCATATATCAACATACACAAAAAGACAAGCAACCATCAAGGGCAAAGAACATAAGACAAGATCAGGAGCAGAATGAAGCTGACAGAATGATGACTAAAGATGACAGAGGCAGAGCGTACAATCAAGGGTTTTCAATCAGTTTTCAGTCAAACTACAAACACACAGTATCTTTTGGCTTTTCAACAAACTGCCATTGCAACACGGAGACTACACGTCTTTAACAAGACACATTAAATGTGTGGTCAACCTTACACTTTATACACACTACAGCACAAAGCGCAATATATATAAGATTTACATGAAACTGTAAGACACTGGAGGTTGGGGGGATAATACCAGGTAATACTTCCGATTTATTGTTGTTGGTATCACTACAAATGTCTCGTTGGTGTCAGAGAAACCTACCTTCTTGGTTCCAAAGGCACTTCTGTTGATGCACCTTTAATCTAAATGAGTGATAGTTTCATGTACTGTAGTTCGCTGTTCTCCTGCATCTGGTTGCCAAAGCTTCTGCACCCCTGCCTCGCCCATGCCTGTTAATTAAGGCTATTTATTAGCCCCAATCGCCCAATTAACAGGCCTTCAGCACAACAAGCAAACACACTAATCTATGCACAACACATTGAGAGACAACTCCACCAAATATTGTGAAGAAAAATTAAACCAAGGGCCACCTCAAGAATAAGTGTCACAGCTGTTGAACATTCTTCTTTGTCTTTCTTTTCTTCCGTTCAATCCCATAAATATTCAGCTCGTTGTTCTTTCGGAGGTGTTTCTGTTCTTTTGTCTCATTTTCTCCTCGAGCTCTTTTTCTCCCCTTTATCTTTAATTGATTCATTCCTTCATTGTCCAAAGCTGTCCAGTGTGTTTCAAAAGAGCCGAGACTAATGATGCCGGGGTTGACCACATCGTTATGACCTATACGTAGAGTGTGTACTATAAACGCAATGATCAACAAAATATGGACAGAATTATGTGCTGCTGTTTAAACATTCCAACCAAAATAAACAAAAGTCTACAACAATGAATCAACTTCAATTGCAAGCTTTTGTAGTGGCCAAATGTCTCAAGCCTTAACATGAAATGAAGCATCAAGCTGAGAAACATACTTGGTACAGAATACACATAAATCTGGATGATTGATTTCTGTAGATCTCTACACTAGCAGTAGTGACGGGTATCTAGATTACGTAAGTATTTTGGAGGTGAGAGAGGAGAGGAAATACCTTAATACTCTGTTGCTTATTGATTACATCCTTATAGCAAATGGTTTTGGATATGAAAGTCATTTGTGTGTGTGTGTGTGTGTGTGGGGGGGGGTGCTTAAGACAATCATTTGTTAATCTGTATTCAGGAAGAGAAATAGCAACAAGATTAGGGTTTAGAAGGAAAAACGTGAACCACGTTTTTAAAACCTTAAAAAAAAGAACAGCCTCTAAAAACACCCACAGCATGATGATATGGTTAACCACAAATGAGCTCTAATAAATGATCCCATCAAACATGCAGGAAATTTCTGAAAACAACAATCTCAGATGGTTATAATCTTGCGAGTGACTTTTAGATGAAAAAATAAATATTTTATACGTTACACAAACATGTCAGATATGACAACTTGGGAATAATCCTTGCCACCCGAACCCGTACAAAGAACATAAGGCAGACTTGCGTCACTATTTTTAACTGCCTTCATTTAAATTCTAAAAATCTGGCTTGCTTGCTTACACAGACACACACAGTCACGCACCCACACAGACACACAATGCCTGCAGTCAGTTAATGTATCACTTATCCCCCCTACTGTGCCCCAGTTTCTGTAAGTCAGTTATGAGAATAAGGACTTTACAGCAGTGATCTTACACTTGGTGCTATACACACAGCTCATTTGCATGGCCATGTGAGCAGCTTGTCTCTATTCCAACTAGAAAAACTGATGTCTTGAGCATAAAGTCACTATTCTTCAGGTACTTTAAAATCCTGGTAGAGCCTAATATTTTACTAACAGCTGTCCCTATCAGTAAATTTGCAAGAACATGGAATAAATAAATAAAACAAAAACAATAACAGAGATGCAAAGGACTTCATGACCAGGCAATTAAATACAGAATTGACACAAGCAAGGCACACATTCAGGCCTGTCTGTCAACAAACAGTTCAGAGTTCAGATGCTTCTGAATACAAATGATGTAACTTGGTCCATGTAGGCAGCATGCCCACTGAGGAGCTGCAGAAAAGCCAATATGAGATAAACACAGATCTTTTTTTTTCTTTACAGAGAGAACTTTGTGCACAGCCAGAGTCTGTGTGCACATATAGAATCACATCTAATGGGAAGACACTCCTGTTACTGGAGTTAAGAAAAATACTAATATAGTGTTAACGGTAAACTTTTAATGAAATACCAGAGGAATTTTTAAAAGGCTGAAATAAAAGTTTAAAGACGCATCCTGACCAACAACAGGGATCTCTTGCACACATAATGCTGGGTGGTGTGCTCTCCCAGAACAAAGCTACACTGCCAAACATAAATTCTGTAGATAGCAGCAGCAATGATGATCATAGTTTCAGCAACATTTTTTCCTTTTGTTTTGTTTTGCACGCTTTGGACATGTTGAAGCCACAGAAGGTGGCAACTAATTTTGCATAAAGTTCATTCAAACCTTTAACATTTAAACATTTATGTCCTCACTGCTTACAGCGACTGCCGAAATAGGTTATGTTGGACAAATGGATACCCTGTAAACATACAGTGGGCAAGATAAAATCACTTTGACTACCAAGTAGAATCAATAAGCAAATGCAAGATTTCAAACTGTGTTAACATGCAATTTACAATGGAAGATAAGCTTCCCAAAGACCTGTGAAATTAGAAGATAAAGTGGCTAACAAAAGCGCTTGTGCAGTATGCAATGTATACGGGCAAAGAGAATTAATTATAGAGAAGGGCCGAGTTTGTCCTGTTCTGATGAAATGTATGCAACTCTGACTGTGTAGTACTGCGATAAGCTGGGATTTAAGTGGAAGAAGTGCATTAAATAACCTTAAAACACACATAAAATTCGCACACTGGATAAGATCCAGGTACTGATTTTCTTTTTGGTCTCTGTGCAAACAATTATCCATCTTTACTTTAGTTAGCGGCTTACATGGAACATGAAAGGAGGTTTAGATCCATTGGATTCTTCCTTCTTCACTCCTCTTTAGAATACTGCACATCAACAAGCAGAGAGGACATTTTTTAAAATCCCAGCATGTCACCATACCTCTAAATTTACACAAATGACTCCTCAGACATTGCAGCTGTCTGGTGTATGGAACAGTGAGAGCGTTGGCAACTTTGTGCCTCAGCAAGCGAGCGAGCGACCCCACTCTGTAACTTTACATACGACTCCTAAACACTCCCACTTTGCAATAATACAACTCACAGTTGATTGTGAAATGTCTACCATGGAAGAAATTTCAAAAACTGAGCTGTTGCAATGGTGACATCCTATTACAGTACCATTCAGTGAAAAAAGAACAACCCATTCTTTCACAACTGCTTTTAGGGCACACTTTATGCAAGGCACATGATTTAATACACTTGTAGCAAAGGGACTGAATTCAGTGTCTTTGTAATGAAGATATTAATTCAGCATATATAATGGAGGCTGCAGGAAGTATTGGGAGCAAAATGTCAGTTATCCAAAA
Organism: Pelvicachromis taeniatus; assembly: GCA_015108175.1. Lineage (NCBI taxonomy): Eukaryota > Metazoa > Chordata > Actinopteri > Cichliformes > Cichlidae > Pelvicachromis > Pelvicachromis taeniatus. The sequence goes on along the minus strand of VURO01018752.1, from coordinate 16,645 downwards.
TAAAGCCAGATAAAGAACAAGAAACAGGTGGGACCACAGCCCTCAGCTGTGTCACAGAGATATTAGTTATAGTTATTTCTGTATTCAGTGGCTAACTGCCAGGCTGCTAACCATCTATTACTTTAATTACTACAGCAAAGCACCAAGAGGTGCAACAAAAGTGCACAGTTAGTCTAATCTGCTGACCAAAAGAAAAATCTACAACAAGTAAGAGTAAAACGTTGCATTGAAAGTGTGAGTCCTGATGTGCAACCCAGTGAGTAAGTATGCTCCAGGCCACATTCATGATGTGATGGGACAGTTTCTGGCTTGGATACTGCAAGCTATGCCAATGGAAATTCATTATCATCATCCTAACAATAAATCAGCTGGAAAAGAGTTTCATTTATCAGCATAAAACTAAATGAAACAAAATCAACTGCTTTAGTATGCTAGCAATAAAAAAGTCTAAGCCACACAGAGCTAAACGAGAACAGCAAAACCGATGGATGAATAGACAAGTTAAGCGAACATTTCATAGGCAAGAAACTAAATGACCATAACCAGCACTAGTATCTCATTTTTCCACTTCCTCCGTGTCCTGAATAGTCTGTTAATTAACAGCAAAAGCAAGAAAAAAAAGAAAAAAAAGCATGGCAAGCAAATGTCAAGTTTAACAAAGACAGAGGTTAACATTTCACAACAATGCAAAACAACAGCAGCTTCAAAACTCATTTTAAAGGAAATAAAAGTAATTAAAAATGGCAAAAGGGGAAAAAAGAAAATGCTAATTGTTTGGTTTAGTAACACGCACAAAATATGAGGGGGAAAAACATCAGTTTTGTAGAGACTAATTAGAATTCTTCCTTTTATTTCCCAATGATAGATAACCCTGTAAACTTCTCCTAAACAAAGCAGTAGTTTGGAATATCCAAAGGGGGAGTTTATTAATATGTAATTAAGTGTTTTATTTTCTACACATGCCTTTATTCCCTGTTTGGGCCTTCATTATGAGCCTATTATTTAGCCGTGTCTACCTCCCCTTTTATTACTATATTCCCTATTTGTGTCTCGCTCCCTCTGTGTGCGTTTCTTATGTGGCTGGGCAGGTGCAATGGACCATATTGACAGCTTGTCCCTCCTCTCTTGCCGCGGGGAAAACTGTCACCCCTGTCACTCAGGCCTATGAACACCGCATGGAGAGTGTATGTGTGTCTGTCTGTGTGGGTTCTCAGGAGACTATGACAGTGTGTGGGGGAGAAGGGAGCAGTGCTCTGCTAACTCTGCCAGAAACAGCTGAATGTGTGGACGCACACATTGCTGACAATGACCTAATCATGATGGGGACTTCACAACCTCAACCTGGAAGGGCAAATCCTTCAGGGAGCAAAACTTTGCAACTGATGACACAGTGATGCAGCAAAGTCTGTATGAGAGGAGTGCAATTACGTACTTTACCTACACATATATATGGGGAAATATAATTTGGTTGTTCTTGGCAAACAATAGCAAGGACGCTAGTATTACTGTGCATCACCAGTGACATAAGAAAAAGGTTTTAAATTGTTTTCACTCTAAAAGATGCTTATTGGCTTAGTGGAGGCCATGCTGGTGGTTGTTCCTCAGAAAACTACACTAAGAGATATGTCTTTTTTTTCTTCTTACAAATCCTTTGTCTATAAATAGTCTTGTCTCTCTGTCGTTTCTCTGTATCATCCTCTCATTTCATTCTCAGGATTCTCTGTGTGTCACCACATAATGACAATTTTAATATGAGTCTAACGTCCAATCAGAATGTTAACATCAGGCTGGAAAAAGCTGATTGGGGAGAAGAAAGAAAAAAAAATTCCACAAAGAATTTCAAATATCAACGCCAGACCAAAGCGCAGTTTTCATTTTCACCTTGGTCTCAACCGTTCACAGAATATCTTCCTGTTCTTACTTTTAAAAAGCTCAGCATTTATATCTAGTTGTAAAAGTTGATCTTCTGCATTAGAAAACCCTTACAATGATATAGTGCCCCTCTACTGCGTGCTAGAAAAAATACGTTTGGCATTGATATAAAAAACAAGACTCCACCCTAGAAGTTCTGTTTGTTTGTTTTTACTTTTTGAAGTTGAAGAAGGCCACCTTCTGGGACCAAGGCAGC
>VURO01018750.1:0-11636 GCA_015108175.1 Pelvicachromis taeniatus | reverse complement strand
CATCCATGTGTTAGAATGGCCCAGTCAAAGTCCAGATCTAAATCCAATCGAGAATCTGTGGCAAGATCTGAAAACTGCTGTTCACAAACGCTGTCCATCTAATCTGACTGAGCTGGAGCTGTTTTGCAAAGAAGAATGGGCAAGAATTTCAGTCTGTAGATGTGCAAAGCTGGTAGAGACAAACCCTAAAAGACTGGCAGCTGTAATTGCAGCAAAAGGTGGTTCTACAAAGTATTGACTCAGGGGGCTGAATAATTACGCACACCCCACTTTTCAGTTATTTATTTATATAAAATGTTTGGAATCATGTATGATTTTTGTTCTACTTCTCACGTGTACACCACTTTGTATTGGTCTTTCACGTGGAATTCCAATAAAATTGATTCATGTTTGTGGCTGTAATGTGACAAAATGTGGAAAAGTTCAAGGGGGCCCAATACTTTTGCAAGCCACTGTAACTGACCGTCAATGTGGCTGGTCTGAGTGTTTTCCCCACTCAACCATCTCTAGGGTTTACAGAAAATGGATTAAAAAAGAGAAAATGTCCAGTGAGCCACAGTTCCCTGAGCAAAAAGAGAAGAGCATCTCTGAATGCACAACACACTGAAGCTCAAGGCAGATGGGCTACAACAATCACGAACACGAAACTGAGGCTACAATTCACATGGATTCTGGCCAACAGATAACAAATGTTGCCTGCTCTGATGGGTCTCAGATTGCCGCTGCAACATTCAGATTGTTTGGTGTAAATTTGCTGTACACAACATGAAAGCATGGATCCATCTGCCTCGTATCACAATTCAGAACTGTGATAGAGATGGAGATGAAAAGGTGTGGAAAATATTTTCTTGGCATACTTTGGACTCCTTAGCACCAAATCAAACATCGTTTCAGTGCCACAGCCAAGCTGAGTGTTGTTGCTGACCTTTTCGATATTTGCCCACAGCTGCTTCCAACAGGATAATGCAGCATGTCACAAAGCTCAAACTGGTTTTTGAACATGACAGTGAGTGCACTGTATTTCAATAACCTCCACAGTCAATGGATCTCATTACTGCACCTTCAGGATGTGGCGGAACAAAAAAGTCTCATCATGGATGTGCAACTGACAAATCTGCAGCAACTGTGTGATGCTATCGTGTCAATATGGACCAAAATCTTGGAGGAATATTTCCGGTACCTTGCTGAATTTGAACTGCAGAGGTATATCTAATAAAGTGTCTACTAATTATGTATTCAATTATAAAATTTGTGCCCTAGGATTGCAAAAACAAGACAAATACATTTATCAAGATAAAACATTTACTTCTTTTCATAATGGTGCTCTCATTTTTTATGTGTGTTATAAATCCAACACACATTTATACACCTCTTTAAAAGGTAAAACTGACACAGTGGCTGCAGCAGGTTTTCAGCTCGAGCTTTTGGAACAAGCGTGTCAAAGGAACAACAAATATGAAAAGTATTAGGGCTCGAAGTTTGACAAGTGCATGATGCTTTAAAAGTTGTCCTACTGTGTTTGTATAGTCATGATATTAAAACTGACAGAAATAGAAGATGCGAGGAATAAAAGCAAAAGAAAAGACATTTTCGCCAACATTGAAATATAAAAATAATACAATCGATACAGCTTTACTGTCAGCACTCAAACACACAGTCTAAATTGAAAACTAACAACAAGAACTAATTGACATCTACATCTACTACTTTCCATGTGTAGCCAGATCTTAGTAAATCCACGCATATTGTCAGAGAGCAAATGATAGATGTATCTTTAATAGTTTTGAGTAATGATGGAGCTCTACGGCAAAAACCACGGTTCTCAGAAATACATATAAAATCATCAAAAATGATCTTTCAGTGTGTTCCAATAAATGATCATAAAACAAATTCATCAGGGGTAACTGTGATTTGAGGTTTATGAACCAGAACCACTTAAGTCAAAGGCATAAAAAATGAATGAAGCAAGTATTAACTGGGGGAATTAAATAAGTATTTATTTGGTGCAGGGGCATATCGTCCATCCATTTGTCCTCATTAATCAATATAGCAGCTAACAGCCTTGCTCTGAGTCTGCCCAGTGGAAGTGGCAAATGTGCGATACAGCTAATCAATACTTCAGTGATTTTGCCTCGAAGTGAACACATGCTCTGTGAGTGAACCAGCTGATGAGTCCTCAAGAAATCCTAATACTAATCACAGGAAAAACTAGAACAGCTACAGGAGAAATCTTTTCTCCAAATTAACACGCAACTTGATGCAGGCTCGACATTTTTGTGCATGTGAGCAAGACAAAGAGAGACACAATTAGAGAGGAGCAGACAGCCACAAGGGTAGACCACAATTAGAACTTACTGTATGTATAGCAAAAATAGCATCAGGACTAAACTGATGTTAATGATATTGCGATAAGTGTGTGCTAATCGAGGTTTCTTTGGCAGTGTTTGTGCGCATCACCCACAAAAAAGTCTGTTCGTGGGAAGTTTCATGCTTGCTTAGGCCACCTTCTCTTTTTACAGTTAGCTCTTTACTGTGCTCTGTGCACAAATACTTTATGAAAAGAAACGCCTTCATCGTGTCTGTGTAGGTTCACAGGGACCCAGGTCATGTTAAGGAGCTTGGAAAGAATGGTTAACTCCCACCAAGAGTTAAATACCTCGGACTCACCACCGTTTGATTTTAGAACTGAAGAAGCTTCTTCAGGACACTTAAAGAAGTCCAGCTGATTTCTTTCCAAGCTGCTTACACTAAAGGCTTCATCCTTTTTCTGAACAGACAAATGTGGGTGACTTTCACTTGGAGTATATTCAAATATTGTTTGCTTCAAGATGAGCAATGAAGCTAGAAAATATTGGACGCCTTTACAAAACTGTGCGAGCAGAAACCTGACAGAGGAGTCAAGATGGATTTCTAATCAGGCCATCAGCAGGAAAGACTCAGCAATCAAAGAATTATGGTTTGTAGTTTGACAAATTTGCTTATTTGTATTCTTGCAACCTCACAGTAACACCACACCTAGCTAAAAGAAAATACTGCTGTATGTGTCTTCACATTCAAATTATTCTTTTTTATTTTAGATATTTTTTTCCCATTGAACAACAAATGAGGCGCTCCTGCACAGATCACTGTGAACCAGGCTATTTATTTCTTCAGTTGCCGTATGCTGAAACAATACAGTAATTTGCAGGTATTGATCTCACCTGGCTTTACAAGACGGTGAGCAATCATTTTGCCTTTGAAACCTTTGGCTTTCAGGAGCACTCTGTTATTGTCAAAGTTCAAGCTGGCAGGAAGCTTCCAACTAAAAGACTGCTGGATTGCTTGGCAGTAGCAGAAAAAATTTGACCCTATCCATTCGCACCATCGCATTATTGCATCAGGTCGGAGGCATTTTCCAGCCTAGCACAGATTTAGTGGGAAAGAATCCATGTACTAGTAGTAGAAGTGGAAAGCATTGTGATGAGATAAATCAGCTTGACAATATGTTTCCCTCACTAATGGTTTTCCTCTAACTCTTTCTCTTTCTCAATGAGTTACATTGACACTCTGTCTCTGAACTCTTCGGTCCTTCATTTGCATTGAAGAATACCTAAAAGGTGCATCTCAATGTGAAGGAAGACGTGTTTCACAGTGGTATCTAATCTTTTATTCATAACGCATCGCCGTCATTGTGCGTCTGTCTTTCCACTCTCATTCATCAGCGCATTATGATATTGTTTTGTTTGTGTTGCCCCTGCTGCGAGAAGGGCATAAAACAATTTTCTTTTTAAATCCCTAATCAGGTCAGCCTCTGGTAATGACCCTAAATTGTTTGTGTGTTTATGTATGTGAGTGTATGAGAGAGATATTGGGGGGATATTTAATCATATCAATGCTAACCGACTCACTTCTTTTGTCTCTCCTTTACTCTTTAAGTAGGAGGGTTCAGGTTTTACTGCATTATGAAGAAAATACGTGAACTGCTCTATCTCTTGTTGTAAAACCTTAACAATGGAGCTGGGCTCACAGCTAACCAGCTCAATTTAACATTTATAGAGAAAGTGCAGTGCGATTAATACTCCACTCAGCCTTTACACTCACCGTTTAGGATTCTTTCGGCATCGCCACTTATGCTGCTCCATTATGATGTATGGGTCACTGACAGAAGAGATGCTTTTCTTCATTCCACTGCTGCATAAGAAGCCAGACAGACTTACCTGAGAACGGAACGGAACTGTGTTTACCAATGGATCTCAGCTCACAGGAACTTTAGTTGTAATGCCAGCAGTATAGGCAAACAGATCGAACACGGCGCATTATCCAAGGCTGGCAGAATGCTGTCAAATACATGACTGCAAGCAAATTCTCACTGCAAGGTCTGTGCACTTTAACGGTGCCCATGCCAGACGGACGACCCTGTAAAAAAGAGATGAGACTCTGAGTCATGTTTATCAGAGTTGACTTGAAAACTTGTAAGGACTGCTGTAAACCAGACACAAGCATCTTAAGTGTCTTGTAAAAATGATAATTTAAGACATTACAATCTAACTTGAGGTGGAGGGGGTCTTAAAGGCTGCAGAACAAAGCTCTGCACAGTGTGGCTCCTGCACATGCCATAGATGTCCTCCTAAATGTTGAGAACATGTGCAATTCTTTACAATTGTAAACAACAACAAAAAAAAATCATTTATTTATTTATTTTTATAAAAGCTGCTAAAATGCAACTCATACATACTCAGACAGGAGTGTTTCATTTTTGCTTCATAACTGGGTCTTTTTTGGGCAAAAAAAAAAGGAAAAATATTAATATGAATTATGAGCTCATACAATGACTCACTCTTTTGCAAAGGTAATTATCCCACCAGACGCAAATGCTCTTCTCCTCTGATGCAGCGTGCATGCAGTCAGGCTGATAAGCATGGAGGAGCCTGAAGAGAAAAGGAGGTTGTTATATTAGGACATTATATGGATATTATTACTTGAGAAAAAGTAGAATTACAGAATGCTTAGCGCTGACTTATGTGATATTCCATTCCATTATGAACTGCCACCTTCTGCCTGTATTTTGTGTGTTCCATAAATTGACACATTTCCATAATATATTGATGTGCACAAATTGCATAAATTTGTGCACATCAATATGTGATAGAAAAGTCTTACTGAGATAACCACCATATATTTTATGCACAAATCGCTTAAAAATTTGATGCACAAATTGTATAAAATTTTTATGCACCAATTTTATGCACAAATTGATGCATGGAAATGAGTCGTAATGCAGTGACTGAAGGATATGATGCTTGAAATATCCACGAGGAGCCCCTCTGGATGCCAGCTTTATGCATCCATGCCAATGTTCCATTAAAACCTAAACAAATGCGTAGCGCTGACAGGACATAAAAAGGTCCTGAACTTAGTGGATAAGGGAGCATGGCAACCAAAAGCGTCTGGACAAAAGTGTTGAGGCACGCTTCTTAATCTTAACAATCTTACCCCCCCCCCCCCCCACACACACACACACACACACACCTCCACCAGCCACAGTACATGGCAGTGATCTCTTCCTGTTTAAAGGGAATTCTTTCTTCCCACCATTGCCACCTACTTGCTCATATGGCAATCATCTGTTTGTCTCAGATATTGCAGGGTCTTCACCTTGAAACATAAAGCACATTGAAGAAACTGTTATTGCCTCGAGGTGAAGTATAAAAGGTAAATTGTGGAGTATATAAATAAAACTGAGTTGAACTGAATGCTTAGAGTTCGTTCTTCTGGTCATGCCTGTTGCATGAGAGAAACATCACAATTTTTGCTACTCCTTAAAGGAAAGGGATAAAAGAGAGAGAAAGGTTAAGAAAGTCAACCCATTCAGTGAACCTCTCACCATTTTGCAAGCTGAGCTGATGCCTTGAAGCATGCAGCTGTAGCAACCAGTCCCAGAACAAAATCAGGAGACGCTCAGAGCAAACAAGTGTCATCTCATGGGACTCATGCTCACCAGGAGAAAAACAGCAGTCAAGATTTCTCCTGCAGGCTGTATGTCTGAGCAGGATCACGCCCAAACTCTTCTCTTGCCTTACACTGGCATCAGATAATCTGTTTTAAGTGGGGTTTTTTTTTGCCTCTTTGATCATTTCTTTATTAAAAACACTCACTGTGCAAACTGTTAGGTGAAACCGATGACTTTAGTTCTGTGAAATCCACAGTAGTTCAATTCTTCCTAATGCAGCTATAGGCAAAATTTTAATTCATGAACACCTTTGATATTTAGATAACATTTCTGATGCGTGTGAGTCGCACAGTTGCTCAAGCAAGACATTTAACATGTGATGTGTTCTCGTCAGGCGAACTTGCAATGCAAGTGCAATAAACTTCTCACAAGCAGCAATAAATGATTAGTTTAGGTCACAGCCACAATGTTTCAGAATATGCCTGCAACCGTAAAGTGAACAAGGGAGAGCAAAGCTTTGTAAAAAAGGAGTATAAGTTAGACAGAGAAGCTTATGTAAGAAACAATTCAAGGATACTTCTTTTTAACTGGTGACACTGTTTTGATGCCGTTCTAACATGAATATTGGCAAACACTTTCCGCCACTTAGCGATCTGTTAAGAATTAATTTATAGTTATTCAGGCATCTTTTTTTTTCTTTTTAGAGTAATAACATATTTCAGGAGACATAGTGACTTCTGTAAATAGCGTGCAGGAAATGATAATTATATGTTTAGGTTTGATGCTTGAGTGAAGATGTGACACGCCAAGATCCTGAAAGCAGCTGAAGCCGTACATCATCGTGGAAGTCAGTATAAAAAACCAGCAACAATAAAATGCGCTGTTCATATTTTATGTTAACCTCGAATCAGCTGTGTGTTATGGGAAGACCTCCTCTGGCGCTGTGCTTTGCGGGGAAAATGCATAATTTGTTTCTCTTTTGATATCTTATTCTACTTGAATGGTGCTATAGGAGCAGGGAGCAGGGAAGGGGATAAAGGGGGAACTTCTCTCCTTCAAACCCACAGGGTCCCTACATTGCTCTGTTGATGGTCTGTAATCGGTGTTTGGCACTGATGTGAAGAGGCTGGAGCTGCAGGGTCATTCTTTTGATGCCATTCACGTGACTCTGGGTTGTGTGTCCCATAATGGCCTGTTCACTCTTCTCTTAAAGAATAGTCAATATGAACACTGACAGCTTGGCCATTGTGCTTTCACCCAGCAGGGAACGCTGACTTCAAGATCTTTACTAGCTAACCTTTTGACATTTTACATACTAACAAGAGTACTGTGGTGAGAATTTGGGATAAACATGATTTTTCCTTATAGATTGGCTCTATCCACTGAAAAAGGCAGAATAGAAAACCACATTTGAATGTGCCACCCTCTAAATGTCAGTGATTTCTTTAACCCAGAGCTCAAGCTCTAATAACAGTAGTATTTATGGTGTCGTTGTGCCATGTTAGGTTGGCCATCATGTTCAGCCTGCAGCTGATCTAAGAAACACTCATAATTATGCAGCAGTCTCAAGGTCTGAGTCATGAAGCTGAGCCAGGGCAGCTGCTTGCAATCAGAGGTGTCCCATAGAGGGCACTGTTGGTTCTCATGAACGACCTGTGGCACAACAGGTTGCAGTGCTCCACTCTCTCTTCACCAACTGTACATTCGCTGTCCAGCCAACTTGACAGGCAGGAGCGGAGAAATGTAAAAATTAAGTGGTCTGTTTTTCCATAATTAACCAGCTGAACCACATTTTTTATTTTCTAATAAAAGGGTTCAAATCTAAAAGTCAGATTTCGGTGCACATGACACTGAGCTTTTCATGTAAAAATCGGCTTATTCCAAACAGTGTTAAATAATTCCTATCTCCATTTCCCACTGGGACAACTGTAATTAGTGTCTATTCCGTCATGAGTCACGTGTATATGTTTATTTTCGCCCCCGTAATTACCCTGCATCGTGAGGTGCCAGGCTCCTTTTTAATGCGCCAACTTTATTTATTATGATTACTATTATCTTTATTTCCACCGGCGTGACAGAAAGCACAGTCGTCTCGTGATCTGAGCTTGGAAAACTGGTGACACTATACTTGCTGACGTGACGCCCGCAAACCCTCTAATTTGCCAATTCAGCCAGGAGTGCGCGTCCCATTCCACCTCCCTCCACCCCCTCAGTTTCTGCACCAACACTCTCCGGTCCACAACTACAGGCTACAGAGCGGCAACAGGATCCGCTTCACCGCCGCCGCTCTCCCGCGCTCGCTCTCGTCTGTGCACGCGTCTTCGCCGTGCGGAAAGTTGCAGGACTATTTGTGAGATAATACAAGTCCTGTGCGACACTTAGCCTTTCGCGTGAACTACAAAGGCGACCTGGACCGTTGTAAATCCACCACTATGTGAAATACAACAAGAAGAAAACAGAATGTCTTACAAAGTATTTGGAATTTTTTTTCGAGGATTGTTTTTTTTGCTGACCTCGTTGATTTAGAAAAAAAGAATTATATACATATTTACATATTGCAGCCTGATAAGGAAAAGCCGCTCTAATTTCAAACCGCATGCCAACATTGGATGAGACCGCGGCGACCGGATCTTGTGCAATAAGAGAAATGGTAAGAAGCCAAAGAGAAACACCGCATCACTTTCACACACTTGTTCTTATTTCCTTTGAATGATGTTTGCGTTGCTTTATTCGTTGCCTCCCGCTCGACAGTTGTTTGAAAAAACATGTTTATTTTCTAGAAAGATAGTGAGACTCTAAGCTGTTAAAATTATGGCACAAATTCAGCCATATATTGAGCATACTTTGGGTGCTGGGTGTGATTTGTGACAGACGGTTTGTTTTCACACGTCCCAAAGCACCTGTTTTGTCCCGTGGGTGAAAAAAAAAAAATCTTAAGCTGAAAGAGAAAAGAAGTTGATTAATATAAATTCTCCATTTTGGGAGTGAAAACGAAAAATTCGGACTTTACTTGGTTGCTGTTTGCACTCTGTCGAATCAAACATGCTCTGTGTTTCACTGGGGTGACGCTCTGTGTTCGTGTCTGTGGTGGCAGGTGGTTTCGGACGGAATACAACAGTTTTGCTTTAAATGGAGAACTGCTCAGAGGGGATAAATTGTGTGCAAAGTTGTGCTGCTTTCTGCTGAGGGAGCTATCCATCAGGCTTCCACCGAATTACCACGAGTCCGAGGAGAGACATGGGGCCGCTTCGGTGGATGGGACTCAGCGCGCTCCTCCTGTGCACAGGTACGACCCCCATGAGAAACCACAGTGAACACTTGTGTTCATACATCTGAACAAGATTTATAGAACTGAAAGTTAATGGTCATGAAATAAGAGACACTATAAATACAGCAACCTTTGCTGAGTGATTTCATTCACCTAATGAAATGCAAATGATGTCCTTTCAGCCAACAGGACATATATAATTTATGAGACATATAATTAGCTGTAAGCTGTTGTGGCAGAATACAAAATGACGTGTAATATTAACATGAATGAACAATGACAGTTGCCTAGAGAATGTGTGGGTTTGGTTGTTGTAGCAGGATGCAGTGTGAGAGCATGGCACTGCAGAGCATCAGGAATAACAACAGGCTGCAGACACAATCCAGCAAAGCAGAATTGATGCATCTTTTCATTAAGTTTGAGCTGATCTGCTCTTAAAACAAATAAATAATAATAATTAAAAAATATATATATATATATGTATGAGGGTGAATGTGTGCTTGTGAGCGTGTGCCATTGTGTTCGGGATGCCTACGTGTATGCATTTTACTGTGAGATAGTGGTTTGTGTGACTTTTCAAATTGCACAGGTTTGTGGAGAAATTTGATTTAAAATGCCAATCCAGGGGAAATCAGGTTAATCTGGAGTGTTTAAACGCTATTTGAAGCTCTATGTTGAACATCCTCTCTTACTTTGGTATGGGTAGAAATCATCTCTAGCCTCAAACACAAAACATTTACTCTGCTCTGAGCATTTAGATTTGTGAACACAGACAGTTTAAAGTTGGATTCACACAAACTTAAAATTAATCCACTCTTAATTTCACCTCATTATCCAAAGCATTAATTTGCATAAATACACAAAGTGTCCAAAGACTATATTCAGGTAAATTAGGTTACATCTACCCTTTAATAGTACTTAATGCTTAAAGAGTCACTTTAAGTTGCTGGACATAGCTAGGTTTTAGTAAAAGTTAAAGTAGGCTACAATATTGGAGACAAAGTTAAAGTAGGCAAAGCTGAGATGGTCTGGACATGTGCAGAGGAGGGATAGAGGACATATTAGTGAAGATGGCAGGTGGAAAAGAGGAAGACCACAGAGAGAAATACAGTGAAGGAGGACATGCAGAGGGTTGATGTGACAGAGGAGGATGCAATGGATGGCGTGAGATGGAGGCAGATAATCTGCTGTGGCGACCCCTGAAGGAAGCAGCTGAAAGTAGACAGTAGGTTAAAATCTGCTACTGATTCCTCCTGTTTTTCTGTTACCTTTGGAACGAGTCGAATCTGTCTGCTTCCAGTTTTAATCCAAGGCTAATCACATCTTACCTACAATACAGAAGACATGAGAAGAGAAGAGTAATAATCTTCGTTTAGGAGAAGAAATGTAACTTAGAAGTGTAAATAGTGATGGATATTCATACTGTTACCTAAACTCTGTAAATATGTCTCAGATCTAATGTATCAGAGCTGCTTTTTGCTGAACTTACCAGAAATGTGAATTTTGCAATGCTGGTTAAACTGTGAATTTGCTTTAACAAATATCTGTGATCACATAACAGCTTTCTTCATTTGCTCTAATGGACTTCTTTCTAGTGATGATGGCACATCTGTGAATTTCTGAATAAGTTTTCTTGTGAGAAATAGAAAAAAAAAATGTTTCCCGTTTTACTGAAAATTGTTTTGGGAAAAAAAAAAACATTTCTTGAGGGAAGTGATTTTCCTCACAAGGTGAAAGCCACTACAAAATATGAAGGTATCCAAAGATTGATCCATTTCTCATCAGTTTGGCCAGCCTCTTCAGGTGAAAGTGGAAAGGAAGAAGAAAAAAACACATCTTGTCCTGTCAGTCAGCCTCCTGCTGTTCACAGTCTCTGAGGATATTATGTCTCCAGCCACCTGATTGCTTTCACCCAGAGGTTGTCTCTGTGAGACGGGCACACTGACAGGCACATACTGTAGAGCATACCTACACACACTCACATACTGTCAGAGTAGCCATCAGGACATGTGGAAATATCTACAGCCTGGCATGCAGTAGGATGTGGCGCTGGCACTTTTTGCAGATTGGAGCTCTTTGTCAGACAGAAAAAAAGTATTGGGGTGAAAAATTACCTTTTAGGGATGTTTTTTTTTTCTTTTTCCTTCAATCTGTCATATGGCACTCTACTTTTAAAATTGCCTTATTTGCACAATGTACAGTTTTTATTATCACTTACTCATCATAGCACTAAAAAGATACCTAAGTGCCTGGCATAAAGGGCACAATACTAAACGTGGGATGATTCTCACTTAAGTTTGCCTGCTCTTTTTGTATGTGTGTGGGCCTGGCCAGAATAGACGGCAAAATTGGAATGGACAGTTGAAAAGTTACAAAACCAAAAATCATTCAGCATTAATTTAATAATAGCTCACTTGTGCTCTCTCGCTCTCTCTCACA